>SKCR01052072.1:0-30424 GCA_019454045.1 Zanthoxylum bungeanum | reverse complement strand
TAATTCGAGAATTCATACTTTATGTACTTATTCGCAAAACTAGTTTGACTCGAAAAAAATCAAATCGTTGTTTGAACATTGGATGGTCACTAATTATCAGATTAATTAATTGGATTAGATTGATTGATAACATGCTTGTGTGAATACATGATTGTGATGCATGGATAATGTGTATCGGATGGATATTAGATGGGTGGGGCAATTTTAGAAATTGTTGTAATAAATTTGGAATTTATTAATTGGACCTGCGTGTCCAGCCTTATCACCTCCATACTCTTTGTATTCTCTTCTCACCTATTCCCCTAAATGTAAATGAGGTTTCTTTAGAAGTGTAGTGTAACGGGTAGAAGAAATATTTGTGCTAGCAGGAGAGAGAAAGTGAGAGATTTGATCTAGGATCATTGTGTAAAGTATCTATCCGCATATCATTATTATTTTATTATACACGCTTTATTATGTGTTTAGAATGCATGTTTAAGGGTGTATGATGATGAGACCTTAACAAAGATAATAAATTGGTTGCCAATTTGCACGCGAAAAACCCTCAAATAATATTAAGCGTTTTTCCTTCCATTGAGTGATTCTCACTCAAGATCCGAGATTGGCATTGGCTTGTTGGCCAAATTCAAGACCACTTCTTGTCCATCGACATTGATTACGAAGCTTTCCATGGTCAATGGGTCGCGCTTAACTGGGATCACTAAATTTGTTGTGCCAAAGCCAATGCTTAGTTGATTCAGAGGAAAAAGGTTAGGTAATACATTGGATGTATTGGCATATATAAGATATATGTTTCGGACTTAGATGTCCCCCTACCGGATCTAGGAATTGGATTGGATCCAATTGATCTTAGAGATCTACCTAGTTAATTATCATACAATTTGTTGGCTAAATTCAAGATTGTGTGATATTTAACGGGATCCTAGCCCACTAGGAAACACGGTTTCCCAAGTACTCGACAGAGGGTTAGAGGCTCGCCGAAAAATAGTGGGAGGTGAGTGTTAAATTTGCAATATTCATTTAGTAACTTGCCATACGCGCTCATTCAAATTATTTCGTCGTTAAAATTAAATGTTAGTTGGACTAATATTTAAATTGTTGTTTTAATAAACAATTGGACTGTATTATAGTTGATTATATAATTGGATTATAGTAATCAATATATTTTAATTAATTAATTTCAATTAATAGTTGATTTTATAGTTGGACTATAGTAATCAATATAATTGAGGTTAATTGATTTAAATTATATTTGATTGTATAGTTGGACTATAATAATCATTATAATATATAGTACCACAAATCGTTGATTAAATAGTTGGACTATTAAAATCAAGATAAAATTGGAAGATTGACATTTAAAACATAATCTTAGGGAAAATGTATTTAAACGACTATAATTTTTCAATTGGGATTATTTCAGGATGGTCCTGGAAAAATAATAAGTTATTTTATTTGATAAAATAATATATTAAGCCTAAGCCTGGAGTTAAGCAAATAGTAGAGCATAATCTTTGGAAGATTTATGTAATGATAACTTAAGTGCTTAATCCATTAAACTTGTTTAATAGACTCCTTAATTTTTAATCAGAACTAAGGATTAGATCCTTAAAGTATGATAATGAAATTGAAGGATCTTCATAGGTCTATTATTAGATCTTAGAAGTACTAGATTGCAATAAATAATTCTTGGAGAATTAATGGCAACTCTCAAGGAGAAAAGTCAAAGTTCGCAATTAGGCAAGTAGCGCAAGGCGCACCCTACTTCGATATTCTAGAAGGCCAATGCTTGGCCAAAGGCTTCTGGAGTGCTGAAACTGGCAAAAGCAAAATCATTATAATCTTCTGGGAAGATAAAGGACATATCCCAAAATGTCTGCCTCGAATGTGGCAAACAGGATCACGTAAGCGTGACTGCCGTTTGGACAAAGCAGACATGAAGGAATAGAAGACGAGCAAGGCTTTGACTTCAAATATGTTTGTCAACATTATGTTCACTACTAGTATTAAAATTAGATTTTAAATACTTAGTGTGGTATAATAAAATATATGTTGATGTTCAGAATCTGCTATGAGCAGGATTAGGAAGCTGTTATAATGTAACTAGTTTGACTAGAAACATTATCTATGTATCAGTGTTTAACCCGCTACGGTGTACCTTTATATTCTAGAACACTAAAGTGTTTCATTATAAAGATGATATTGAGATAAACACATTGGATGTGAATAACATCATTTATATTTTGAATATAAATAAATCTCAAACATATAACATGACAAACAAGCTCAAACTGATTTGATCAGATAAAATTAATTGTGGCATTGTTGTCGGGGACACAATTAAACAAGACTCGTATATCCACACTTTTGAAGAGTGGGTACTCGGACCAATATGATTCCAATCAAATAAAGTCGACGAATCTAGTTTATTAGGCAATGTGCCTATAACACATTTACTTGGTAAAAGTGTTAATGCCACAATATGTTAGCCCTAGTTCATAGTGAAGCAAGTGGGCCCATGTCTAGCTAGGCTAGAGGTGGATATGAATTTTCGTGACCTTTATGGATGTGGCATCGCGTTATGGTTATGTGTTTCTTTTGAAACACAAATCGGAAACTTTTAAGTTTCGACACGAAATAGACAAACAGATCGGCTAAGTATTATACTGTCATGGTAAGACCGTAATGGAAAATACTTAAGCAATAAGTTTCTCAAATACTTGAAAGAGTAAAATATTCTTTCAAATGAGGACTCCTCCCAGAACACGTCATCCTGACGGTGTGTCCGAACGGAGAAACCGAATTTTGTTGGACATGATAAGGTTAATCATGAGTCGCTCTGAGCTACCATTTCCTTCAACGGATAAACATAAACAGTGCAGAACTTGTTTAGAATAAGGTTCCATTAAAATCTGTTTGACAGATATCATATTAGATATGAACAGGAAAGAAACCGGGTTTCTCATTCCTGAACATTTGGGTATGCTAGGCATATGTTTGGATGATACCAAACTAGACCCAAATTGGATAAGTGCCAATTGTAGGTTATCCTAGGGATACCATAAGTATTGTACTTATACAACTCACAGAGAACAATTAGATTGTTGCTCACCATGCGGATTTCCTAAGAGGAATACCGATATGCAGTGGTAAGTGGGAGGATAGTAAAACTCGATGGAAATCAGAGTAATACTATTCAAGGCACCCATTCCTTAATGGAACATAAATAGTTCATCAAGGATGAACTATACCATTAATCCTTGAATACACAAGAACCGCGTATGTCGGAGAGAGTCAGAAAACAACCTGGGGTATGGGTTTCTGATCTCACCTCATAAAGATGTCTATCTTATTGAGGTATACCAACTGACTACGTATGAGGAAGTGATACAAAGTATCAACTCCATATTATGGAAAAGTGCCATATGAGTCCTAAATGGATTCCATGTATATCAACTATTTTTGATACTAGTTGATGTACCGCAAGGCATTGTGCCTATTGGTACTATAAGTCTTCAAGGAAGACGTACATGGATGGCAACATACCAACGTACTAAACTAGGCTTGTAGCGGAAAGGTATCGTTATCAACATTGTGTTGATTACGACGAAACCTTTCACCTGTTGCTACGGTAAATCCATTTGGATAATGCTTGCTGATGCTGCATGTTTCATTTATGAATATGTCAGCTGAACAGGAAAATCGCTTTCCTGAAAAGGAAACCTTTTGGAGGATGTTTACAACATCCTGTCGGTTTTTTCGTACCAAAACTAGCAAACAAGGTTTGCGGGTTATTAGATCCATGTTTGGATTGAAGCAAGCATTAGGTTCTTGGAATTGTCGTTTTGATGTAATCATAATAGTTTATGATTTGATTCAAAACGAAATGATTCTTGGGTATATAAGAGGGTTAGTGGGAGCGCACTGACAGTGGTTGTCCTATAAAATAATGATAATATGTCATATCTTGGAAATGATATTCCCATAATAATAATCGGTGAAAGCTTGACTTTCGAGAAAACTCTCCGAGAAATCGTACATTGAAAAATGTACACGACCTGGTGTCTCATACGCTTTGAGCATATGGATTCACAAACAGGCCAATCCAAGTGACAGTCGCTGGATTGAAGTTAAGAACATCCGTTAGTATCTTAGAGAACTAAGGATGCTGTCTTAATCTGTGGAGAAGGAGAACTTGAAGTGACTGGGATCACTACTACAAGTTTCCCAAACCGATAAAACGACTATAAGTCGCAAAAGGTACTATATAGTTTGAATGACGGTACAGTAAGCTGGAAATCTTCCAAGCAAGATACTGTTACCGTATAAACAACAAATGTGGGTTATTGCTGCAGCTGAGGCGACAATAGAAGCCTTCTGGGTCGATAATAAATCTAATCAGATTAGAAATAATTATGTTAGCAGTTGAGCTAGGCGTCAGCACAGGCTAAAGAATTAATGGTCTTATCAACGATCCATATATATACTTCGATAATCATCTGATTCGTTCGGATCATACATCGTGGCGATGTGATGATCGAATAAATCACATCAGATGATAATCATGCAAATCCACTGACGAAAGCATTTTCTCAGCAGTTTGAGCCAACCGTACATAGTTCGGGTGTCAAGCACTCTAGTGACTGGCTATAGGCCAAGTGGGAGATTGTTGGACAATTATGACCCATAGCGCCATTATTTGTACAGCTCATGGTGTTGTTGTTCAAATTAACTATGTGACAAAGGAGATTGCACTCTTATCATTTGTGATTAGATCACCTAGATGTATAAATGATAGGAGGTCCTTGTGATTTATTCCTGGATGGAGAATGATATGAGACAGTATCAGTCCACGAAGGATAAATCATTAAATATCCCTAGTCAGAGTATTATCGAGATTAGACATCGATAAATACGTAAAAGACTAGTATTACACTTGTGCGCGTTGTGAGGGCACAACTGCATAGTTCTCATATATTTGGGTATAGGATACTCATGCAAGTGTAATAGGAGGTTGTGTTTTACCGATGGTACGGGAAACAGCTTCGCTCTGGATAGACCCCATCGGAATTCCATTGGTAGTATGACTATGTGTCTATGGAAGTCCGAAATCAGGGTAGGTGTATTTGGTCTTAACTTGAGAATTGCCACGCTAAAAACTTGTGACAATCAATATACTTTGGTTGCGGTCGTCTAGGGCTTTAACAGGTTCTGTGTACGCCAATACTGGGTATATTGAGAATCGTAATGTGTTGGGTGTGATGTCAAGACGGAAGTGTCACTCCAGTCATATGGAGATGATGGTCACGTAGGATACGAGACTGGTTCTCTTAAATGCTGCCAGCTATCGGGATAAAATGACAAGGTCATGTTTATCCGATTATAGAGGACTAGTTACCAGACATCCGACATGTGCTTCGTACGGGGCAGACACAATTCCAGCCCCAGGCCTAGCACGTGATCATCCGATACTGGACAGAAATACGCAATACCACGTATACTACGCCTGATATAGATCACTTATTCCTGTAAGCATATTTCTTGAGAATTGGGTAGGCATGGCGCCTTGCTAGAAGCCAACCTTGTCTTGTAAATCGGTATAAACGTAGTACTAGGTACTTACGTGTTCGGATAGTCCGACGATCAAATTTACTGCCAAAATATCGGGGATCTCATGGGTCGCTTCCCGAAGATTCACCGATGACGTATGACTCGCACTTAATTAATCGGATTATTTGATGAGAGAGAAAATTAATGGGATTAATTGCAGAGATATTTTATCTGGGATATAATATCAATTAAAGAGAGAGAACGATTAATTTGGAAGTAATCGATAAAATAATATATTTGATATATTATACGAAATTGGATTTCGACGCGGAATTAAAATTAGATTTTAATTCGGGCGAACGAGTTAATTTTGAATTAATTCGTTTGCGACGTGAATAGTGATTTCGCTAGGCGTAATCGTTTAATTGTGTCGCAACGGAAAATTCATTAATTTGGAATTAGCGAACCCGAGCCCGGGATTATTTACGAGCGTATTCGCATTTCGAATTCGAGTGTGGCACGCAAGTCAAATCAAGCGTCAAATCATTAGTCGCATCAAGCGTCAAATCACATGTCACTTTGAGTGAAGTGACTTGACAACTTGATTGACTTGATGTAAGTTGATGGGAGTGGTTAAAGCATTTAATGCTTGATTTTTGAAAATTGAAAAATGGTAAATGGTTTATTAATTTTGTAAAATATAAAACCTATTACACTTTTTCATTTTCCCTCTCTTGGCATACAGTTTTGGGAAGCCAAATACCACTCTCCCTCTTCTCTTTCTTCTCTCCAAACACGCCCAAGGGGCTGCTGTTTTCATTCATTTTTCTGGTTCACTGCCGAGGAAATGGAGGAGAAGCAAATGATTTTGTGGCAAAATCAAGGTGCTAGCACACATAGAGTTATCCTAAGGTGATAGGGAAGTCATTTCGTGAGCCTGGAATCCATTTTGTAAGCTTGGAGCTTGAAGATTTCTTAGAGGACAAAGTCGAAAATGGAGCCCAAACCAGTGAGGAAAACCGAGCTTGACAGAGGAGGAAATGAAGCTTGTTCTTCGATGCATCCAATCCGTTCATTGTGAGTATAATTTCACACCTCCTTTGATGTGTATTCACACTTGTTTTCTTGCTTGATAAATGATCTTGGGAACCTTAGAGGAAACCAACATAAACTGGGTATTTGCGTCTGACCATCGACAGAGGCTTTCGCATAATTTCGTGTTCCAGATTAGTAAACCGATTTATTACACAAACATAAAATATCACTTCATCTTTTAAAAGATATTAGAATGATTCACAACCCTAGATCTTTGAGTCTTTTGTTATTTTCCTTAGTATTTTCTTTTGTTTATTTTATTTATTTTAATTAAGGAAAACCACATTCAACCAACCAATCAAACAATCATTCTCTTCTTCATTTAATTATATATTTGTAAATAAATAGATCCAACAATTAATAACAATAGTAGGAATTAAGTCCTCGTGGGATCGATATTTTTATACTACTTGAACGATACGTGCGCTTGCGTTATACGTTTGTGTTTACGCCGGTCAAGTTTTTGGCGCCGTTGCCGGGGACTTATTTTTCTTGAGTTATTAATTTTGAAGCTATCTAATTTACTTGTATCTAATTTTCTTTATTTTTATCTGTAATTTTTATTTCTTTCTTTTGTTTTCAGGTGATTGAAAAATGGAACATTATTGAGAGATTGAAAGATTAAGAGCTTTACTAGAAGAAGATACACCCCAATTCAGGGAGCAACAGTCTGGTTTTCTGAGGCCTGTTGTCCAGCCCAACAACTATCACTGGATGTTAGAATCAAGCAATACCACATTTTCTCAACAAGACGCAATGTGGAGATGTGACATATGTAATGGTAACCACCCAAGAGATCATTGTGAGTACAACTACAATCCAGGGTGGCAGAGCTATCAAAATCCTTCATGGTATGAAGAACCATCACATTTCACAAAACCACATTTTCCATCTTATCCACCACCCACCTACTATCTTCAACAAGAACCAGAACCATCAGAGGAAGATCAGTTGATTCACATGCTCAAAGATTGGTTCGAGGAACGGGAAGCTCAATTTGATGCACAAATTCAGAGTCAAGCGACGTCTATACAGAGGATGACAGATCAAGTTAGGCAATTAACAGATAACCTGAATCATATATCTCACAGAGCAAATTCAAATACTACTGAAGAAGCCTTCGAATATCCTGAGATTCATCATGACATCATAACAGTGGAAGAGGCTGAGCAGTATCAAGAATCAGAGGTATCAATTCAGGAGCCCGAACCAACAAAGTCTCAATTTGATTTTTATTATTCTGACTCCGACAAGGAAAAAGAAGTTGAGATATTTGTACCAACTGCACCAACAAAGGAGGATGAAACTTTATATCCTCCAAATGAAGATCTTGGAGCTTCCATTGCACAAAATTTGAAGAAGATCTACTTGAGCCAATCATTTCACTCAGATCAGAGGATGATGACCTAAAAACAGACATAACTTTACATCATCAGATTGACACTTATGGAGCATGCATTTCACAGATGACGGATGAAGAATTGAATACAGAAATTTTAAAATTCATCTGTGAAGAAAAGGTGGAACAAGAATCAGAGCAAATGGAGGAGCAAATGTCCGACCTTATTGAAGATCCAGTGAATTCAGGCGAAACATTACTGTTTTGGGGAGTACAGATCAGAAATATCGTCCAGAAGCTTGACAGAATGGAACTTCCATTCAAAGTCAAGCACCATACGAGACCTCATGATTTTCTTTCTTTCTTTTCAGGAACCATTGGAGAGACAATATTTAAGAAGGTGGCACAAGCACTGAATGAGACAAAATTCTTTTTGCTACCTTACCGTTGGAAGAGACTCTTCAAAAGCAACGCTCATGGGATTGTCTTTAATCGGACGTCCAAAATGACGCTGAAACCTCCTTGACAGATAGATTTCAGTCACGTCTGACTGAAGACGAAAAATTTAGCGCTAGTAGAAAGGCAACCCATGCAATTTGTTTTAATATTTATTCTTATATTTTGTGTATACATGTTGTAGATTTTTTAATTTTGTGTGTTATTTTTGTAGGGAAAAGCTCAACCAAAGCATAAGACAGAAGGAATGGTGTTTGGCAAAGATAATAGATAATTCATTAGCGATGGCTGAGTAATGAATGGATTCTTGAGACGCATCCTAATGAATTTATACTAAGCGAATGGCGTATTGCGTACACAATTCCGTTGCCTTAATTATTGCTTTGATTTGCTTTTCTGTTGTAATTATCTTTATTTTCATAGACATGATCCAGACTTTTTGACCTTTCACGATTTCTTTTGTTGTTTAGCTAACAAACGTCCTATGGAAGATACTAGTGCTATTATTACTCACCCTTTTTCAAGTACTATAAATTCAACTCATCATTGCACTTTTGAAGACATCCAGAGTAAAACATGGAAGCCACTTCAAGAAGATGAGTTGAAAACATTTGTGTGTTTTGCGGTACTAGTGTTGGTACTAAACCACAATACGTAGAAGTAGCACAAGAATTGGGTCGAGTCTTAGCTGCAAGGAATATGCACTTAGTATATGACGGAGGCAATCTTGGACTAATGTGGATCGTTTCAAAGGCCGTACAGGAAGGAGGCAGTCAAGTTTTGGGAATCATCCCAAAACCCTTGGCAGAGGCAAATCTTATTGGACCATCAAACAGAGAGGAACTGATCGTGCCATGTATGTCTGAACGATTGGTAGAAATGATTAATCGTGCTGATGCTTTTATCGCTTTGCCAGGTGGCTTGGGCACATTGGAGTAATTTTTATAGTACTATCTTGGGCGAACCTGAACATACACAGAAAACCAATTGGGTTATTTAATGTTGATGGATTTTATGATTTTCTTTGTGTGTTTCTTGATGATGCCCGGAGAAATGGGTTCGTGTCAAAACCTTTAAAAGAACTCATATTTACTGCCAGAACTGCTCTGGATCTAATAGACCAACTCTTAGCCTATAAAACCTCAAGTTGACCCTATCATTTCAAAGATAAATTGGTCCAAGGACGATCGTGGTAAGAGGCGTCAGATTAATCTGGATCTTAACCTTTAATTTTTTGTAGAATTTCAGCTAACCATGTATTATCTTCTAAACTCTTATTTTACTGTTTAAGACATTGGGGACAATGTCTCATTTAGGTTTGGGGGAGAGAATTAGTTGATCAGTACCTTATTTTTAGTTTGTGTGTTGTTTTTATTTTTAGTCTAAAATTTTTCGAAAAATACAAAAAAATTGAAATTTTTTCAAAAAGTACAAAAATATTTTGTGTTTTTATGTTTTTATTTTGACTAAAAAGGTGAAATTGGTAAGAGATAGCTGAGTAAGGAGTTTTCACTCCTGAGACGTATCTCAAACCATTTTTGAAACAAGTTAATTTTTGTTTATTTCATTTTAAATTATTTAATTTGTAATTTCTCCATAAAACTGACTAAAATGGATCTTCATATGCTCAGTTAACAGATATTATCAACATACATAGTAACATACAGACATGAGCTAAAATTGAAAAGTTTGTAATATTCAGTGCTCTAGTTTAATTGGAGGAAGCATTTCAAAAAGCAATGGAGTAAAAAAAAAAACTTCTGAGATCCGAGTTATTAAGTTTGTAAGGGTGTTTTAACATATAGTGCCCAAAAACAAACTGGTTTGGGAGTCACTGGCCCAAAACTCGCTACATGGATCAAGGATGTTGCAAAAAAAATATATATATCTGAAGTCTGAGTAATTAAGTCCGTAGGGGTGTCTTAACACCTGGTGCCCTAAAGCCAACTGGTTTGGGAGCCACCGACCCAACACTCGCTACATAGACAGAAGATATTGTATATAAATAAAAAAAATCAAAAATCATAGAAAAAAATCAGAAAAATGAGAAAAATTATTCCATTGCTACAAAAGGTGTGATTTCCGATAAAACTTTAGGACAAAAATATTACTCTCTTATCAATTGCACTTGTGATTGTTGTGGGCAAAATGAGTTTATTAATATTTTGTTGGCTGTGTATATGAAGAATGGTAAATATAATAGGAGAATTTACTTATTCAGTAATTTAGAAAGACAGAAAACAATTAGTAACTTGGAGTAGAAGTTTCACCTGATTAGTCACTAACTTCTTTATTCTCTTTTCGCTTGTCTTTTTGCTTTTGTGTGCATTAGTTTCACTACCTTTTTACTTTTGTAAAATGTTTGTGGGTATCATTGTTATAAACCCTCACGAGACTACAACTTGTCCACTAGGGACACCTATGGGTTTAAATGCTTGTTGCATACGCTAAATGCAACCGTGATCCCTAAGAAAGTGGCTTTGTTAAATTTTATTTTAAAGATGTTTATGATATTTTATTCTATGTTTTGCTCGAGGACTAGCAAATGTTAGGTTTGGAGGTGTGATGAGTGGTAATTATATCACTATTTCCCACTCATTTGACCTAATATTTTGTATAGTTTCTTGAGTTTTGTGAATATTTTGATGTGTTTTGTGTTATTTTGTAGATAAATAAAGTTTCAGGACATTCTGGAGGTGATTTGGAGCAAAACAGTAAAAATTGGAAAAAATGGCATTTTGGTAATTTTTAGAGTCGCGACGTGCAAGCCTTTGGCGTCGCGACGCCTAACGTGCGCCGAAAAGTGCTAACGTGCGCCGGGTCCACAAGTCAGAATCTGAATTTGACTTTGCTAACGTGCGCCGTGCCACGTGTCACCATCACAACTGATATGCTAACGTGCGCCGTGCCACGTGTATTATCCTACGGTGCCGACAGTCACCATTTCTATATGTCGCCACGTGTCACTCCACGTCAGTGTCCACATCATCAGTTGACTGAGTCAACATGCCACCTCACCGCTACGTCATCATCAGCCAATCACGAAGTGCCACGTGTCGCAATCCTATGGTGCCGACAATCACTTTCGCCACGTCAGCTCCACGTCAGCATAATAATTGAGTTGTTAGCCGCCTCGCCACGTGTCACCTTATCTCCTTATCCGAATCGCCATGTGTCATCACCTCAGCATGCCACGCCATAAAGCGCTGGCGTCGCGACGCTGGAGGCCTATCCGCTCCTATAAATTGAGCTCGAGGTTTAAGTTTCAAATGTACCTTCCTCTCTAATTTCTCTGATGTAAATAGAGAGTTTTCTATCTAGTTTCTTTTAAATTTTAGTTTTGTAATTAATTTTAATTACGTTATGTAATAATAGTAATTTACTTTCTTTACTTTTTACAGTTTTCACTATTCACCATGAGGAGGTAACTTCCCCCTGCTAGGGTGAAAGGTAATTCTTTTACTATTGCTATTTATATTAATCTCCTTTAATATAATATATTCACTATTTAAAATTTGACTTAAAAAAGATACCGCTATATTGGTCGGTTGGTAATTCATTTTAATTTGGTTTAAACCTGACTAATCAAGGATACCGCCAGATTGGTCGGTTGGTAATTAAATTTTCTTACCGCCTATATGGCAGGTTTATTTTGGTTCCGCCTTTATGGCTGGTTGGACTTAATTTGACTTAATCAGATTACCGCCTATATGGACAGTTGGTCAAATAATCACAAGTTAATATATTATATTAAAGGAGATATCTAAATAGTAAATAGTAAAAGTTGATCCTTTTACCTTATCATTTTATTTTATTATAATTTACTTTTCAGCTTTTACTTTACCGCAATTACTTTTCAGCATTTTTACTTTATGTCTTTTACTTTTAAGTTTTTACTAGCCATATTTATGTGTTAGTTATCTGGGGTTGTGATGAATTCTAATATCACTGGTTTATAAGGGTTTATTTTTATAGTTTGGGTAATTTTAAGGTTTACTTATTAAGTCTTAAGCTTAATGCTTCTTGTTGTCTGATCACCAATAAGATTGATGTGGTAAATCTAAAATAAACTTGACAAAGGAATTTTAGGTTTCAGCCTTAGACTTAATAGCCCACGATCTTCCTTGAGGATAGATAACCATTTAATAGATTCCCTTACAGGATAGACATATACATGTCGGGCAGGGGTAGCCATAATTGGAACTTAAACTTAATGAATCCAGATAATTTGGTTGACATAGACATATGGTCCAATTGGGTTAAACTGAGTATTTGCGTCTGACTATCGACAGAGGCTTTCGCATAATTTCGTGTTCCAGGTTAGTAAACCGATTTATACACAAACATAAAATAATCACTTCATCTTTTAAAAGATATTAGAAAGATTCACAACCCTAGATCTTTGAGTCTTTTGTTATTTTCCTTAGTATTTTCTTTTATTTATTTTAATTAAGGAAAAACCACATTCAACCAACCAATCAAACAATCATTCTCTTCTCCATTTAATTATATATTTGTAAATAAATAGATTCAATAATTAATAACAACAGTAGGAATTAAGTCCTCGTGGGATCGATATTTTTATACTACTTGAACGATACGTGCGCTTGCGTTATACGTGTGTGTTTACGACGGTCAAGTAGTGTATTGTGATCTTCGATCCTCCTTTTATGCCATGACTCTTCTCTTTTATAGGCCCTTTTAACGTGGGGTCATTTTAATATCTTCTTCTCGTTGGATGTGTTAATGATGGGGTTTATGACTGTAACTGTCGATTTAATGGAGTTCATTACTGAAAGCATTTTCCCAATCTAATTACTCATGAATCCGTTGGCCTTCCTGAACTGTTAAATCCGTGATGATGGGCTCTGGGCTGGTCTGGCCTCTCGGCCCAAAGCTGATTTCTCAAACTAAATCTGATGGTGGGCATCGGGGCTTTGGTTTCGTGATTGGCCTAAAGGCGGAATGACGGTTATGCCCGTGGGCCCAAATTTGGCCCGTTCAGTTCCATATCTCATTCATTGATTTTAGATTCTGCTGCGACCTCACATATTTGTATGTCTCCGCAGATTCTAAAGAGTAAGAGGTTACTTAAGGAAAGAGAAGTGGTCCTGAAAGTTGGGAATGGAGAACTTGTCTCTGCAACTAGCGTAGGGGCGTGTCAACTTCCTATGCCATCAAGACATTTAATTTTATTAGATAAAGTTTTATATTTTCCTAGTGCAATAAGGAATATTGTTTCCATTCCAGTAGTGACAAAATGTAATTATGAATTTCATTTTATTAATGAGAAATGCAATAATTATTATCTGAATAAATTTGTTGGTGTTGCACTAAAAGTAAATGGATTGTATGTCTTGCAAATGAATGAGAACTGACCGGCGTAAACACACACGTATAACGCAAGCGCACGTATCGTTCAAGTAGTATAAAAATATCGATCCCTCGAGGACTTAATTCCTACTGTTGTTATTAATTATTGAATCTATTTATTTACAAATATCTAATTGAGGGTGAAGAGAATTATTGTTTGATTGGTTGAAAGTGGTTTTACAAAATAAATAAATAAATAAAAGACAAAAGAAAATACTAAGGAAAATAACAAAAGACACAAAGATCTAGGGTTGTGAATCCTTCTAATATCTTTTAAAAGATGAAGTGATTATTTTATGTTTGTGTAATAAATCAGTTTACTAACCTGGAACACTAAATTATGCAAAAGCCTCTGTCGATGGTCAGACGCAAATACCCAGTTTAACCCAATTGAACCATATGTCTATGTCAACCAAATTATCTGGATTCATTAAGTTTAAGTTCCAATTATGGCTACCCCCGCCCGACAGGTATATGTCTATCTTGTAAGGAAATCTATTAAAGGGTTATCTATCCTCAAGGAAGATCGTGGGCTATTAAGTCTAAGGCTGAAACCTAAAATCCATATTTCTAGTTCATTTTAGATTTACCACATCAATCTTATTGGTGATCAGATAACAAGAAGCTTTAAGCTTAAGACTTAATAAGTAAACCTTTAAATTACCCAAACTATAATTTAACCCTTTATAAACCGGTGATATTGGATTTCATCACAACCCCAGATAATTGGCTTAGTTACGACACATATTTACGGGTAGTAAAAAAAACTTAAATAAAATAAAAGACATAAAGTAAAATACTGAAAATTAAATGCTGAAAAGTAAATTGCTAAAAAGTAAATTGCTGAAAAGTAAATTGCTGAAAAGTAAATAAAGTAAAATTACAATAAAAGAAAATGCTGAGGTAAAAAGATCCACTTTTATTACTTCTATTTTAGATATCTCCCTTAATATAATATATTAACTTTGCATGATAATTACCAACCAGCCATATAGGCGGTATCCAGATTAAGTTAAATTAATAATTAATTACCAACCGACCAATCAGACGGTATCCAGTTTAGTCAGGTTAAAACCAATTTAATTAAAATTACCAACCGACCAATATGGCGGTATCCTCGTTAAGTCAGGTTTTAAGTAGTTTATATATTATAATTAAGGGAGATTAATCTAAATTAGTAATAAAAGTTTTACCTTTTACCCCAGCAAAGGGGAGTTACCTCCTCATTACTGAAAAGTAAAAACTGAAAATTAAATAAAGAAAAGTACTGTGCGTAAAAGTAAATTGCGGAAAGTAAAAACTGAAAAGTAAAGAAAAGAAAGTGCGAAAACGAAAATTAATTTCTGAAAGCTGTAAATAAACAAACAAGATACAATCTTCTTAGTATTCTTAAGGAATTCCTTAGAAGAAAGTATATTTTACAAATGAAATGGCTTGGTATTTATAGGCAAAATTTTGCCTCCATCAAATCATCCACCAAATCAATTATTAATTGCTTCACTAATTGCTCCACTAATTGCTCCACCAAATCCATTATTAATTGCTCCACTAATCTCTTATCATGTTTGGTGATGATTGATAATTTTTATTATTTTTTATTAATTTATTTTTTGCTTTGAAAATGATTGAAAGTGACTTTAATAATTACACACTACACACTTCTGGATGGTTCATCAATTTCGGGCATGCAATCTTCAGAATTCGAAATTATTTTGTCTTTCAAAGTTGTAGATCTTTGAGTCTTCTTTAATCTGGAACTTGAATCGGCTCAATCTGATATCTGAGTAAAACGTTATGCCCAAAATACGACAGATGCGCAAAACTGGAATTTCCGAAACTGCACTTCATCAAAACGCCATTTCAAGTTTCCAATCTCCAAAATTAAAATATCAAGTCCAATAATTGCCCTTATTTGACCCATATTTCATCCTAAATGATTTCATTAAGTCCCAATATTATTTTATCTGCAAAATAACTAAAACACATCAAAACGTTCATCAAACCCGAGAAACTAAACAAAATATTAAGTAAAAGGGGCGGTAAATATTGATATATTTTCCGCTCATCAAGAACCACAACAAAGAATTAAATAACAATAACAATAAAAAAACCAAGAGATAATCATAATTCATGATTCCTTTGGCACTTAAGATTAGGTCATATTGGAGAGAAAAGAATTGCACAATTGGAGAAGGAAGACTTACTTCCTTCATTAGGTTTAGAACCTTATCCAACTTGTGAATCATGTCTCAAAGGAAAAATGACCAAATCACCTTTTGTAGGACAAAATGAAAGAGCCAAAGAAACCTTGGAACTCATACATATTGATGTATGCGGCCCACTTAGTATAATGGCCAAATGTGGTTTTCAATACTTCGTTACTTTCACTGATGATTGTTCAAGATTTGGGTATTTATACCTAATGAAACATAAGTCAGAAACTTTTGAAAAGTTCAAAGAGTATACGAATGAAGTAGAAAACCATTAGGAAAAAGTATTAAAAATCTACGATCTGATTGTGGAGGAGAATACTTAAGTACCGAATTTCAAGATTATCTCAAGGAACATGGAATAGTGTCACAGGTAACACCTCCTTACACACCTCAACATAACAGTGTCTCTGAAAGGAGAAATCGTACCCTATGAGATTTGGTACGTTCCATGATGTACCGACGTCATTTTGGGGATATGCTCTCCAAACAGCCTTGCATGTTCTAAATATAGTTCCGACCAAATCCGCTCTCAAAACCCCATATGAGATATGGTATGGGAAATGTCCTAATTTAGGATATTTGAAGATTTGAGGTAGTCCAGCTTATGTAAGGAAAGTCATTACAAAAAAGCTATACTCAAGATCTGAAAAAGTTCAATTCATAGGATATCCCAATGATTCGATGGGATACTACTTCTATATTTTCTCTGATCACAAGCTAGTGGTTAATAGGAATGCTACCTTCCTTGAGGACCGTTTGGTTCAAGAGGGAAGTACTGGGTAAGAAGTGGACCTAGATAAGGAAGTCTCTCAAGAAGAGGATTCTGGAAAACGAATTGACTCACCTCAGAAGGAACCAGAACAAGTAGAACAAGAAGCACCTTAAGAAACACAACCACTTCGTAGATCACTTAGGGAATCTCGCATGCCACTGAGATATACCCTAGTCAATCAACAAGATTTTGAATCTTTTATGATTGGTGAAGCGGTTCATGTTGATGACCCAAGAAACTACGAAGAAGCAATGTCAGACATTGACTCTTCTAGATGGCTTGAAGCTATGAATTCTGAAATGGAATCCATGTATTCCAATCAAGTATGGACACTAGTTGATCCTCCTGAAGGAATTGGTCCTATTTGGTGTAAATGGGTCTTCAAGAGAAAGATTGGGAAAGATGGAAAGGTAGAGACTTATAAAGCTAGACTAGTGGCAAAAGGATATACTCAGAAACAAGGAGTTGATTATAAGGAGACCTTCTCGCCAGTAGCTATGCTAAAATCCATTAGAATTCTCTTAGCTATCGCAGCTTACTATGACTATGAGATTTGGCAAATGGATGTAAAAACAGTTTTTCTAAATGGATTTCTGGATGAAGAAATTTATATGAAACAACCAGAAGGTTTTATATCTAAATGTGATAGTCATAAAGTATGTAAGTTACAAATATCTATATATGGTCTAAAGCAAGCATCTAGGAGTTGGAATCTACGATTTGATGATGCGATCAAAACGTTTGGTTTCATCAAAAATGTGGATGAGCCCTATGTTTACAAAAAGGTTAGTGGGAGCGCCATAACGTTCTTAATATTATATGTGGATGACATATTACTATTGGGAAATGATGTCGCTATGATGACTTCAGTCAAAGTATGGTTATCCAAAACATTCTCAATGAAAGACTTGGGAGAAGCAACCTATATTTTTGGCATAAGAATCTATAGAGATAGATCAAGAAGAATGATTGGTTTGTCCGAAAGTCTGTACATAGAAAAGGTGCTCAAGAGATTCAATATGTTGGACTCTAATAGAGGTTTGTTGCATTGTAGGAATGGAATTCATCTATCTAGATCGATGAGTCCCAAAACACCTAAAGAAAGAGCACACATTAGTCAAGTACCATAGGCTTCTGCCATAGGTAGTCTCATGTATGCCATGCTATGTACAAGACCGGATATCGCATTTTCTGTTAGTATAACGAGCAGATTCCAGTCCGATCCATGAGAAAATCATTGGATAGCAGTCAAGGCAATCCTAAAGTACTTAAGAAGAACTAAGGATATGATACTGACTTACGGATCACCAGAACTGAAAGTGGAAGGGTTTACAGACTTGGACTTTATACAGACACTGATGATTATAAGTCAACCTCTGAATTCGTGTTCTTATGTAATGGAGGAGCAGTCAGTTGGAAGAGCGCCAAGCAATCCACTATTGCGGACTCCACTACTGAGGTAGAATACATAGCAGCTTCAGAAGCTGCGAAAGAAGCAGTTTGGATAAAGAAGTTCGTTACAAGCTAGGTGTGGTTCCAACCATTGAAGGAGCGTTCCCTTTGAATTGCGACAACAATGGGGCTATAGCACAGGCCAATGAACCAAGGTCGCACCAGAAATCCAAGCACATTCAAAAAAAGTATCACATACTAAGAGAATATATTGGAGATGGGCATATAGCCATTCAGAAAACACCTTCAGCTGATAATGTGGCTGATCCACTCACAAAGCCAATGATCTAAGAACAAATGGAGCGTCATCTTGAGAAGATGGGCATTGGGTATCATAACAACTGGCTTTAGTGCAAGTGAGAGTTTGTTAGAGTGTATGCCCTAAAACCAGTTATGGATGTAATGGTTTAAGGCATATTGTTTGTAATATAGTTTAATTATTTATTAATAAAAGAATATGTTTACTACACATTATTACATCCATATTTTATGTGTATGTCCTGAGACATTATGACATATGAGTATCGTTAATCCAAAAAGATGTTTGCGATTATGATAGTCAATGATATTTATATATGTCTTAAATTAAGTTCTTGGTAAAATGTGATTGTTATACAGGACAATAATATATCACTTGACCAATATTGTTGTGTGTCACCTAAATTGACATATGATGTTAATAGAATGGATGATGAGTCTCATATCATAAGGACACAGACAATAGATGTTTCATTAGTAGAATGAAATATTGAATACGACCACAGAAACGTAAGATCACATGGTAATATTATCTAAGGTAATTGATCTTCGTATAATACATTAGTGTCATCATATCATCTGACCTTAGATCATATGATGACTTGTGCGATAATACTTTTGGTTCACTAGTATATCCTCATTCGACTATCCATGTCCTTTGAATAAATACTAGATGGCCTTGAGCGATTGGCGTACGAAGTCATGTATGCTTTAAAATGGGATCCGATAGCTTTGATAATAAAATAGATGTTTCAAGTAAACTCAAAGTTGTGGATATAAGTCTTTGGCCAAAGCAGTCGATATCTTAGAGATATCAAATCCACAAGATAAAGTTTAAAGATATGTCGAGTATAAGGATTTGACCTTACCATGATCCAGACTCGATAAGAAACATAAATATCGGAAGGAATGAGATGACATGTTCGAAGTGTATTCTAACAGGTTCATATGTTTTCCCACTTCAATCATCGACTAGGGGGTCATGGCTTGCTGCTAGGCGATTACCCATGGTCTATGGAATATCATATAGATGAAATATTAAAGAGTTAATATTATTCCATTGCTACTCGATAATAACCTAGGACAGTCGCACAATATAGTTCTCGTCTATGTTACAAATTCGAGGATGTTTATTAAAAGTTAATAAATTATTATTTTGGCAATTCCTAATTGGATTAGGATATTCAAGATATTTTGGAAATATTAATTTGATTAATAAATTCGAAATATAAAATAAAATTTAATTGTTTAATTAGATATTTGATATTTATATTAAATAAATTAAATGTAATTTTAATTAATTGTTAATTAAAATTAAGTAAGTTAAATTAATTAATTAATATGTCAAAATAATATTTAATCTATTAGGCTTTAATTTAGTGGGTAGCACCCAAATTAATTAGAGTCATATTTAAGATTAAATAGGGAAGTCTTTATTTATTTAGGATTCCTAATTTGATTAAGTATCCTAATTTTATTTTTGGAAAGAATCTTTAAGAGACCAAATTTGATATGGAGAGATATATGATTGACATTATTGTATTGAGATACAATTAAAACAAATCTAATGCTTAATATATATATATACACACAAACTTTGAAGGCAAAACTTATTGTACAAGTTGAAAAGGCAAAACTTCTTGTTCAAGTTGAAGGCAAAACTTCTTGTTCAAGTTGAGACAAAACTTCTTGTTTAAGTTGAGCCAAAACTTCTTGTTTAAGTTGAAGGTAAAACTTATTGTTCAAGTTGAGGCAAAACTTATTGTTCAAGTTGAAGACAATTTCTTGTTCAAGTTGCATGGTATATATATAGATTAAGCGAAAATAGTTTTTCAGCAATTTTTATCTCTCTATTGGAATAGTTCCAATTTATTCTTAAAAACTCCAAACTCCTAGAAAAGAAAAGAGTTTCTTTTGTTCTCAATAGTGGGAGTGATTTGTTCGTAGAGGAGCGCTAGTGTGCCAACTAGAGGTGCAACGCTTGGTGCACTACTAAAAGGGAAAAATCAAGGAGGATATTCAAAAGGCTCGAGAAAGATAATAAGCATATCAATATATGTTTTATTATTAGTAGATTTTATTTATGTTGATAAATAAAATATTTATTGCATGCATGTTAAATTAATATAGATTAATTTAAATAGTATATTGTTTACATCAACAACAACATAACCACGATCTTTAAAATGGTTTTGGAAGAAAATTTTAAATTCCAGTCACATAGATGCTTCCGCGCTAACCCCAAAACCTTACAGGGACTTCCAGTCAGCCCTCCTGCTGGAACCGAGTTTGGAATTTCGGCTTACCTGAAAAGATCAAAGTATTTTTGTGGAGAACACTCTCAAATCTGCTTCCAACAGCCAGTAATTTAGAGATTAAGAAGGTTGCAGCTTCTAATCTCTGTCAAAGATGCCATAAAACGCAGGAAGACACTGCCCACGCACTTCTCTACTGCCACTTCTCTAAGCAATACTGGAGGCAATCTGAATTTAGCAAAGGTGCAAAAATTTAAAGGAAGAGATATGTGGAATTTTGTGAATCTATGTGCCTCCACTCTCACTAAAACAGAAGAAAGAAAGGCATATATGGGGAGTGAGGAATCTATGTCTATTTCAGGATGCTCAGTTGGAAGTGGCTCATGTTCTATCTAAACCTGAAGCAATATGCGATTTGTATCGTCAGAATTTGCAAGTGCACTGTGCCTCTGAAAAGCGTAGCAATGAGATGCATGTGTGAGTCGGTTTGGACCCCTCCGCCTAGTGGATGGTTTAAACTAAACGTAGATGTTGCCCAACAGAAGGTTAGTGATTTGGCTGGCGTGAGAGCTATGTTTAAGGACGCCTGGGGAAATATGGTCGTTGTGGCAGCAATGGTAGTGACGAATATCCTTGATACAGAAGAGGCTGAAGCATATGCCACTCTTTTCGGGGTTCAATGGGCATTGTAGGTCAATCTTACTCCAATAATCATTTAATCGGATACTCTAAATGTGGTTAATCTTAATACAGGATCAACCAATAATAGAAAAAAAAATTGATTGGATAATTTCAAAAATTAAAGACGTTATTAGAGATTTTTTCCTGTTTCAAATCCAATTTAGACTGCGGGCATGTAATATAGCGGCTCATGATTTGGCCAATCTGACATGTAAGAGGGGGTCAACGGCTTTTGGTTTGATGATTTTATTATTAAATACTATTTTGATTTTCCATATCTAGTATTGCATTCTGTAAAATTACAGAAATGATAGATGCTTATAAATTAGTTTAAAAATAATAAAAGACAAGTAAAATTAATTATTTTTAATTATTTATTATTTATTTTTTAACGTTTTTAAACCAATCGTTGTGCGTAAAATTAATGGCTCAAAATAAACTTTAATTAAAAATTTAGATTAAAATAAATAACCACACCCAGTCACCCATTGACCAATATGTAAGAAAGCACGAACCTTGGATGTGTATTACTCAAAGACAATGTGTGCTTAAAATAAAATAATTTATTAGAAAAACACATGGAGCTTCACTATTGGTGAGTGGCCACAATCATTTAAGGCATAATTCTCAAGTCATAACATGTATCTAATTGAATGAAGGGTTGCTTTCATGTACATGGAA
Source organism: Zanthoxylum bungeanum (assembly GCA_019454045.1). Lineage (NCBI taxonomy): Eukaryota > Viridiplantae > Streptophyta > Magnoliopsida > Sapindales > Rutaceae > Zanthoxylum > Zanthoxylum bungeanum. The sequence goes on along the minus strand of SKCR01052072.1, from coordinate 8,299 downwards.
GACAGCCAACGCCAAATTTATAGATCTTGATGTGATGTAAAATTTAGACATGCAAACTAACATTAATTGCCTCTAATAATTAAATTAATTAAAATCTTAATTCAGCCTAATAATGCTAAATTATGTAATCCAATTCTAATGTATTTTCATACTTCATTTTGTTTAAGCTTCAAGCTACAACATGTTTTGGTTCTTCAAGTCAATTCATACTAATACTTATCATATGTCAACTTCATTGCAAAATATAAAAATGTCTCTTAAGATCAGGGTCATTAAAATTAATCAACATTTGCAATTGAATAATAATGATACCGTTATTAGAGAAGTTTATCCTCATGTAATGCATGAGAAATAATCTAGAAACTCTACGCTTGCCTTCTTCCCAATCCCAACTTATTAAGGAAAATCCTACCATATTAGTATCCATCATCTTGTAAATTCTGGTCACGTATACAAGTTTCTTTACCCAAAAAAGAAGAAGTAGTTTGAGTAACGTTTAAATCTTAAGTTAAATTTTGTGTATGAGTACTATAGCATTCTTCGTGACAGTAGAATCCGAAATGATGATAATGGGCGTAAATGGTGCGCTACAAAAAATAAGGTTTTTAGCGTCGAAAATTTTCGACGCTAAAACGTGGACGAAAAATATAATTAGCATCGAAATAAAAAATTTCGACGCTAAAGTATACAACATTTTACGTCAAAAATATTTCGACGACAAATTGTAATTTTCGACGCTAAAGCACGTATTTGCCGCGACGAATATTTTCGACGCCAAAGGGTTGAGTTTTAGCGTCGAATATTTTCGACGCTAAATGGTATAAGAAAATTATTATTACAAATTAATTTCAAACTAATTTCATTACAAAAGTAATTATATTGTTATAAAAAATTATTACGAATTTGTATTAAAAATTATAATAATGATATTTTTATTGATGTAAAAATAAATTTACAAAATTTATCACAAAAAAAATATATAAAATGATAAACAAAATGATAAAATATAATATTTTCTATATATTTTCTCCATCTTCACTTTCATATTTTTCATCTTCACTTTTATTTATTTTTCATTTTCTTCACTATCTTCATTTTCACAATTTCTTCATCTTCATACTCCCCTACAAAAAATCATAATATTAGATGTTAATATAAAATACAAAAAATCAAACACACATGAGGAAAAAGAATTTTATAGAGAGGAAATAAGAGTATGAGAGAAAGAAAGTGAGAATAGGAGAAATGAAAGAACAATAAATTTATAGGAAAAAAATAACATTTAGCGATGAAATAGGCTTTCGTCGCTAAAGGTTCTCAAATAGCGGGAATTATTTCCGTCAAAATTTTGATATTTAGCGTCGAAATTTTTAACTTTTAGTTTCGAAAATTCGTCGCTAAATGTCAAAAATATAAATCTAATTGTATTAGAGGATGAATTCAAATTTTAGAAAGCAGGAATTCGAAAAATTTAAATTTACCCTTTAGCGTTGAAATATTTGACTTTTAGTGTCGAAAATGTCAAAAATTTAAATATAATTTTATTAGGGGATAAATTCAAATTTTAGAAAGCGGGGAATTCGAAAAATTTAATTTTACCCTTTAGCGTCGAAATATTTGGCTTTTAGTGTCGAAAATTCGTCCCTGAATGTCAAAAATTTAAATCTAATTTTATTAGGTGATAAATTCAATTTTAGAAGGGGGAATTCGAAAAATTTAAAATTAACCTTTAGTGTCGAAATTTATATTTGACGCTAAGGGGACCCTTTAGCGTCCAAAATTTTTTTCGACACTAAAGGATGGATCCTTTAGCGTCCAAAAAAAAATCAACTCTAAAGGGTGGACCTTTCAGCATTGAAAAAGTCGTCAACTCTTTGCTTCAAACAGTTATTCGACGCTAAAAAATCCACCCTTTAGCGTCGAAATTGTTTTCCTTTAGCGTCGAAATTAAGATTCGACGCTAAAATGTTACTTTTTAGCGTTGAAATTTAAATTCGACGCTAAATGATTTATTAGCCTCGAAAAAAATATCGACGCTAAATGTTTGGACGCTAAATGTTCATTTTGTTGTAGTTGTGACATAAAAGGCACCATTTTGTTATCATTTTGAAGTCAAATTAAAAATAAAAAATGGTTTTGCCAAAACCGCAACACATTGGCGCCGTTATGTCATCATTTTGTACCAATAAAAAATGGTTTAGAGCCTCCTTCATAACACTAGAACCCACTGCACTTAGGAGTAGGATCTATACTATTTTTTTCGCTTGAGGAGGACATGATAAAAAACTAGATTGCACTATAAGTGGCAACCCTCGATTCTTGAAAAAAAAAATTAAGAATACAACGGTAGTATTATATCACTTTTACTACAATCAATAATATTTTATTATGTGTATTAAAATATTAAAAAATTATTAAATAAATAATAATTAGATTTAATATAATTAAAAATGTCATTTTATTAATTAATTGTTCTATATAACTCATATTTTCTTGTATCAAAGAATTATTTTAACTTTTGAGCGTAACATCAATTTGTATATGTCTTTAAAATACACATGAGTATAATTCTAAATTGAAAAAAAAAATTATAACTCTCGATTAGTTCTGTTGACAGAGGAAATTCTAGTCACCCTGGAACGAAATTGCCCTAAGACGAAGGAAAGAACGAAGGGAGAAAGGACGATGGAGCGAAGAGCAACGAAGAGCTTGAGACGACCGAATTCTCGGTTAGGGAAAATGCATGATGCAGTTGCTTCCACGATCGCAGCAGTTGAGACGCACAGCCTAACGGTTGAAGGCACGATCCAGCAGCTGCAGGGAGATACTGGGACCGCCCAAGCAATTTACAAGTTTCACTATAAAAGCTCACTCGGACAGAGCGAAAAAGCCCGATCAAATGAAGACTCAAATGAGCATTTTTTTTATCTTTTAGTTTCTATAACTTTTAGGACTATAATTTGTGTGCTTGCGCCCCTTGGAGGCTTATTCACTTAATCAACCACCCCTTGCTGGGATTTTGTCTCAGGAGGTTTGAACCTTACACTTTTCTCTTTCTTCTTCGCGCACAAAAAATCGCGCAAACAGTTTTGGCGACCACAGTGGGAGAATTGGTGTAAATAGTGGAGATGCCTCTGAAAAGAAACGCTAAAACTGGCTCGAGCGCGGAGGAATGAGGACTGGAGCAAACCAACCAGCCCCACGTTCCAGCCGTAGCCGGTCATTTCGAGGGTCTGGCAGATGCTAGTCGATACGAACCTATGAGAGAGCTCGGCCCTAACGCGGTACTCGCGTTGCTCGGTGAATTCACGCAGGATGTTGTCGAACATGTTAGGCTTCAAAATGCACATGTCATAGACAAATTTCGTATCAACTAGAAACTCACATTACGAAAACATGACCAAACATCTAAGCTCGTTGAATGAATTAATGGCCAAATGTGTGAACGGCGGGACGACGCTACCGTGGACCACGCCCCTCCCTACACCAAGCAGTCAGGAGGCTGGTCCTAGTAATGTTCCTGCGCAAGGGACCAACATCCCTACGGTTCTCAGGGGAGGAATAAGTCCTGGGGGTAATGGCCTACAATTAGGGCCAAATATGCACCTGGGGCTAAGCATGTCACAACATGAAGTGGTGTTGCCTCAAGGCATCCAGGCTTCTCAGGGGCAGAATCATGATTATGTCCCACTTTTGAGAGGACAGCAGCCGCCGCCCATAGTCGTGCCATTTAATGGCAACGATATATTAAGGGAACAAATAACCGAGATCCTTCAAGACCAATTCGGTCTAGGCATATGGCCAATTCGGCCAAGATATCGGAAGTCGTATCCTGATTGGATCGATGTGGCTTATCTATGGCCTCGAAACTACAAGATACCAGATTTTTCCCAATTTACGGGGTCTGGGGAGGTTTCTACCATGGAACACATAGGGCGATTTACCCTTCAGTGTGGGGAAGTCAATGATTTCAACAAATTGAGGTTATTTCATGGCTCATTGTCAGGAGTAGCTTTCTCCTGGTATGGCAGTCTGCTGGCCAATTCGGTAGAAAGTTGGCAGCAAATGGAACAATTGTTCCATGCGTAATTTTACAAGGCCGAATCTGAAGTAGCCTTGGCCGATTTGGCAAACCTAAGACAGTTGCCAGGAGAGTGGGCCGAGACATTTTTACAGCGGTTTAAGGTAGCCCGAGGCCGATGTTACGTGCCTCTGCTCGAAAAGGAATTTGTGAGAATCGCTCAAGGTTGCCTCAATCTCGATCTAAAAAAGAAATTTCAGGATCGCGAATTTTGGGACCTTCCCCAACTCACCACTAGTGTGGTGCGTTATGAGCGGTTATTACGAGAAGAGGAGCAAATAAAAAATTCGAGTAAAATGACGTATTATAGAAACATTGATTATGAAATGGGCGAAGTAGACGTCGAATCGGCCGACTTATGTTTGGCCGAATTGGTTAAGGGGAAGCCTTACATTTGTAAGACGTGGGCGGAGCCCCAAGCCAATGAAAAGAACGATAAAAAGAGTAGGAACTTCTCTTTTGATATCACTAAAGTGGATGCCATATTCGACCAGTTGTATAAAGATAAACAAATTAGTTTGAGCGATCGACATACGTTGCCAACAGCCGAACAAATCGGTAGTAAAAAATATTGTAAGTGGCACAATGCATGGTCTCATACAACTAATAATTGTCTTGTTTTTCGAAATGTTTTACAGGATGCTATAGACTCTGGACGAATTATGTTCGAGAAAAATGGCAGTGGATAATAACCCTTTTCCAAAATTGGTGGAATTGAACATGATCAACCCAGACCTAGCCAAGATGAATCTTCCGAAGGTCAAATTAGTTCTAGATGAAGGACATCGCCATCATCGCCCAAGCGCTCTGGAAAGGATTAAGGCGCCTTCAGAGCATGGAGAACGACCGAATGTTTGTATTCGATGCAAAAACAAAATAGAATGGATGAGGGAGTTAGGAGAGACTTGTGAAAGGCCCGTAAAGAAAGAGTCAGCAGCATGGAAGCCACGGACCTTCGCCCCAATATTCTATGGGGAGATTTCAAATTTCGTCCAAAATATAAGAACGTTTAGGCCAAAAATTCATTGGCCTATTAAATGGCATTCATACCGAAAGCCACTGTCAGGACAGCGTCCAGGCAGGAATTATTCCCCGTGGACGAAATGACGAGGACGCAGTTAAGGCGACATCAAAGAAACTATGGCCGGATGATGCGCCAACAAGGCGAAGTAAATGCACCACGGGCCGTAGCCCTCGCATCATGGAGAAATCAGAAGCAACAAAAAAAAGAGTGACAGCAAAAAAGGAGCGGACGAGCGGCGATAAACGCACTAAGTTCGACAGGCGAAAGCGGGATGAAACAGACGACGAAGAACCTCCTATCGTCATTCAGTTCGGCAGTATGCCACCGGTTGTGGCCAACCATTACTTGTTGCCCGTGAAATTCAAGAGGGATAACAGCGGAGGAGTTGGAACAAGCGAAGACGTCTATGACGGAAACGAGATCGAATTTTCAGCGCTCTCGATAACAGATAGGGAGGCTTCGGATGAGGAAATGACCGACATAGAAGAAGAAATAGACATCAACACCGAAGCAAGGAAAAATGGAATTTCACAAAATCAGCTTCTCACAGAATTGTATGAGGCCGGCAATCCTGCAGTCGGGATATTGGGAGAAGATTTGGGACGATATCCATTCCTCTTTTGTATGGGACACCTAAGGTAAAACGGACCATCACTAGAGCCGAAAAACAGAGATTGGCCATCAATAACGTCTCTCAAGGTGCACCAGCCACGTTGCTACCATCTGGATGGGACGTGGAAGAGAAATCGCCTCAAGCTAACAATGAGGGCGATCAAGCAATGGAGATAGGTCTGTCAGGGAAGGTGATATTCCCAAAGCCACCACCACAAATGACAAAGCATCTACGGCCGCTGTACGTAAAAGCAAAGGCTAATGGGATACTAGATTGATAATGGGGCGGCCATTAATGCAATACCAGTTAGGATGCTAAGACATTTGGCAAAGTCAGAGAAGACCTCCTCCCTACGGAAGTGGTTCTTACCGGCTTAAATGGAGGGGCGACGACGGCCAAAGGGGTTATTCCGTTGGACTTGCAAGTGGGAAGTATTACGAAAACAGTAATATTTTTTGTCATAGATGGGCCGACAACATACAATATGCTCTTAAGACGAGACTGGATACACGGCAGCCAATGCATCCCTTTCGTCCCTTCATCAATGCCTAGTTTTCTGGAACCAGAGGGACAAGGTGGAGATAGTGCATGCCGACAACAAGCCTTTCGCTGCAGTGACAAATTCGGCCGAGTACTTCATCTACGAAGGGAATTATGGGCCGACCAGAGTTCTAAATGAAAGGGAAAACCCGACCATTGTGGCTCAAAATGATGAGTCGTACCCCGCGGGACTGCTGAATGATTTGTTCGCACAGAGGAGACCAACCATAATGGTTTTTGGAGAGCGAACGCACAACAATTTAAATGAAGAACAAGCAGAATAAGGAGCAAGCCGCCCTTGCGGCCTCCAAGGCCAATTTAATGGCCTATGTAGCAGAGAGAAAAAATGAGGCCGAAGCACAGGCCGCAATTTCGGCTTTAAGAGGCAAATTACTGGCGCATCAGACGGAGGACAAGATAAGAGAACTATACGGAGTGGACTGCTTGATAGAAGGAGGTGAATCAATGGAAGAAAAAATGTGCTCTGAATGGACGACGAAAGACAAATATCTCAAGAGGACAAGATGCATTGGACGAGGTAAATCTGGGGAGCGAGCATGATAGACGCATCACTTACGTCAGCAAGGAACTGGAGTCCCAGGTACGCGAAAAGCTAATTTGTTTACTGCGAGAGTACAAAGATTGTTTTGCATGGGACTACAATGAGATGCCTGGTTTAGATAGGACGTTGGTGGAGCATAGGTTGCCAATCATGCCAAGCCATAGGAGTCATAAGCAGCATCCCCGGAGGTTTGCGCCCAATGTCATGCCTGATATTAGGAAAGAAGTTGAACGCCTTTTAGAGACGAAGTTCATTAGGACGACCAGATATGTAGAATGGTTGTCAAATATCGTTCCAGTCAGGAAAAAGAATGGAAAAATAAGGATCTGTATAGACTTCAGAAATTAAACTTAGCGACACCAAAAGATCAATACCCAATGCCGACAGTAGATTGCCTAGTGGACTCCACGGCGGGGTACCAAGTCTACTCTTTTATGGATGGGTATGCAGGTTATAATCAGATTTACATCACCGAAAATGATATTCACAAAACAGCCTTTAGGTGCCCAGGCTCTCTGGGGTGTTATGAATGGGTAGTGATGTCGTTCGGCCTGAAAAACGCTGGTGCCACTTATCAGCGGGCCATGAATTTGATCTTTCATGACATGATCGGCGAATCTGTAGAATTCTATATGGACGATATAGTGGCGAAATCTGTGACCATGGAAAAACATTTTAGCCATTTAGCAACGGCCTTTGAGCGAATGAGAAAGTTTAAACTAAAATTGAACCCTGCCAAATGTGCTTTCGGAGTGTGCGTAGGAAATTTCCTAGGTTTCTAGTACACTAACGGGGAATCGAGATTGACACCAATAAATCTCGGTCGATCACCGAAACTATACCACCCCGAAATAAGAAAGAGTTACAGAGGTTCTTAGGGCAAATTAACTTTTTAAGACGATTTATCTCTAATTGTGCAGGGAAAACAAAAGTGTTCTCCTCCTTATTAAGGTTGAAGGACAAGGACGAATTCGTCTGGACCGAAGAACATCAACAAGCTTTTGATAGCCTGAATAAATATTGCACACACAGCCCCCCGTGATGGTACCTCCAGTGCCAGGAAGGCCAATGAAATTGTACATATCGGCCGAAGAACAGTCCATAGCTGGGATGATCGCGCAAGATGATGACATGAACATTGAGAGAGCCATTTATTATATTAGCAGACAATTGCTTAATTATGAATGTAATATTCTCCAATAGAGAAATTATGTTGGCTCTATATTTCACATGTACTAAATTACGAGCCTACCTTAGGCCGAACATAGTGTATTTGATCACAAGAATTAATATAATAAAGTAATATATTTTCTCGTCCTATCTTGCTTCAAAGAGTTGGGTTTTGGTCACTGTCACTTTCAGAATTTCGATATAAACGGCATGAGCCCCAAAGGGCTGTTAAAAATCAAGCTTTGGCCGATTTCTTGGCCGATCACCCCTGTTTGAGCACTATTAGAGAAATAGAAATGGATCTGGGAC
>SKCR01052071.1:0-30796 GCA_019454045.1 Zanthoxylum bungeanum | reverse complement strand
AATAATCTCATGAACATGTTGAATCATCAAACACGAAAAATAAATAACAACCTAAACATAAACGTAAATTGAACGCCTATTGCAAAAGAAGATAACCAAATCATGCATAGATGAATAACGTACTAATGGCTAAATCATGCTTAAGAAACAAGTAACATCCTAACGACCTAATCATGCTTAAGAAATAAATAACATACTAACGACTTAATCATGCTTGAACACAATCTCACGAACACATCAAATAGATAAATGCAGGAATACAAATAGATGGCAACAGTAAAAGTGTCAATAATGGAATGATATGATTAATTACATAATGCAAGACAAATCACCCAAGAAGCAATCATGCATGAAATGTGATGAAAAGGACTCGGTTCACTGTATATGCGTTCGTGTAGCGTTTGAAAATGTGTTCGAACGGTAAATAGAAGGTTCATGTTCGTATAGCGTTTGAGAACGCGTTCGAACGGGATAAGACCTGATGCATGATAAAACAAAACACATGCGCGTTGGAGTAGCTTTTGTAAACGTGTTCGAATGGACTGAGACAGAATGCATACATTCATGTAGCGTTCGAAAACGCGTTCGAACGAGATTACCTAAATGGAATTTGAAACGACACAAACAAATGCATGGATTGAAAAAATACACAATGTAGGACCTCGTGTGCCCAATTGAACACATCTCACATTCAATTGAGTGCACCTCATCCGGCACGGCAAACATCGTGGTAAAGGTAGCCTTTAGGCATTTCCCTCGAATAGATGACCTTTAATCCACCCTAGTTAGCCCATGCGCACAAGAATGTAATGCATGCGTAAATAAAGCAATGATATGCAAAGGGTAAATGACATAATAAAAGGCGCAGCAAAACATCATGGTAAAGGTAGCCTTCAGGCGTTTCCCTCGAATAGAGGACCTTTAATCCACCCTAGTTAGCCCATGCGCATAATATTACGATGCATATAAAATAAAGACAACAATATAGGACTTCATATACTCGATTGAACATATCTTCATTCAACCAAACATACTTCGTCCGGCGCGAGGAAGTATTGTCGTAAAGGTAGCCTTTTAGACTTTTCTTCCCTCAAATAGAGAACCTTTAGACCAACATACTAAGCCCATGCGCACTATATCATCAATACACAAGCAAGTAACGTGCGGAAAGTAAAAGACGGAATATAAAATGCGAATAATAAACAAACAAGATAAAATAAAGATGTGTCGTTTGCTCAAGTGGTACGTGGAGTTGTTTCCCAAGTACATACCGCATTACCGTCCATTCGGATTCGGCTACGAAATTTACGTCTGGGTTTCCATCCTATATACCACAAGATAGGACACATTTTCCCATCCATTCAAAGGCCACAACATGCATCCACAAGCGACTCTCATGCGAATGAAATAAATAAAACAATTAAAAGATGAATGAAAATAAATAAGAAAAGTGCCCTCAGGTCTAACCTTTTAAATCATCTCTCGGAAGTACGGTACACGGTCGTCGGAAGGGTTGATGCTCCACAACTCCTCTGGTTCACTGGTTCAACGTTTTCCCTCGCTGTTTTGTTGTTTGGGCCGCTGTTTTTGCTCCATTTTGCTACTGTTTCTGGTCACGAATTAGGCTTGCTATTATGCGGTTTTTATGGCAAAGATGTGGGTTGTTTCGCTGGTAAATTTTGGGCAGTTTTGGGGGTCAAACAGTGCAGGTTTTTGGACTATTTTCGCGGTAAACTGGACAGTTTATGGGGAGTTTGGGCGTGCAGTGCAGGGGAGTTTATGCGGCTATTTTGGGGCTGGACAGTGAGGGCGGTTTGTGTGCAGTGCAGGGGGGACAATGAGTAGTTTTTGATGATGGGCAGTGAGTGTTTTTGTTCGTGCAGTGGCTGGACAGTGAGCAGTTTTTGGTGATCGGCAGTGAGTGTTTTTGTGCGGCAATTTGAGGGTTATTTCTCGGCAATGAATTGGGCAATGTGAGGGGTGAGTGCGGCCATAAACCATTTTCCCGATTCACACCGGGAGGTGACTCCATGGTATTTCTCCGGTTTAGTTCCCCCGCAGACTACTCCGTACTCCCAACTAGGCCGCTAGCCTGGAACAACATCGCCGATTTCTGTGTCCTACAAGTTCCAAACTCATATTAGTTATTTCATGTCCAACATGAACATATTTGACCTAATACATAAGCATGTTGTATTTATACTTCTAAAGTATCCTAACACAATTGATTAGCCATATTTCAACATTAAGCTATGTGATCATGCATCTAATACAAAAATAAACATAGCTTAGGAGAAGATCAAACATTACCTAGTAAGCTTGATGCAAGGTCCAATCTATTTCTCATTTGTTGAAATTGTTGGAGAACCTCCAAGGTGTGCAAGCTTGACTTCAAGATCCAACCTTGATTTCCAATGCTAGCAAGCTTCACTTCAAGATCTAATCTAGATTTCTCCTTAATGAAATGTTTTAGAGACCTCACAAGCTTCCCTAAACTATTCTCTAACTTTGGCCTAACTCTCAAGAATTACTTGTGTATAGCTTACTCAAGCTTTTGCTTATGGTTGTACTTGTAATTAAAACCTTCCTAAAGCTTGCTATTTATAGCAAAACTTAGGTAATTTTTAATTAATAAAAGTTGTAATCAACTTTTAAGTGGGCTTAATCCAATTTGTCCAAATATGTATAATTAGGTGTGACTAATCTCCATTGTCTGCCACTTTGATTTAATCCAATTAAATCAAGTCAAGGATTAGGAAATGGATTAGTTAAATATTTTCCATTTTGATTTAATCCAATTAAATCAAGCTAGAACCACATATTATTACATACATACAATTACCATAATATCCTCAAATGGTATAGATAATTATGAGTTTACAATTAAGCCCTTATGTAATTATTGAATTAATCAATTAATCCAATTAGGTCAAAGTAAATAATCAATGTTATCCAAAAATAATTGATTATCTTAGTTGATAATTATAATATCGAATATTATCTTTTATAAAAAAAAATAATTGGCTACCCAAGTGATCAACGAGTACACTTCATATTGGTTCTCTAAGTTCAGACACGTTCGTCATATAAGCCTAGCTAATATGTACGCAATTCGGCCACCTTCGAATTCGTGAAGAACACGAATGACCTTTCTGAACTATATAAATCGAGGTTATCACATATGTTTAACAATCCTTCTGTCATAGGCTATCCGAGTTGTGCTTAGGAAACATAGAATATATCGTCAAGTTTCCAAGGCGCACATCTCATGTCAACATGTCCACGATTCTTCATAACTGATGTGATCCACCCTAGGTGATCCACTTTGGCCAAAGATTTAAAATCATGACTTTACTCATATAGATACCTAAACCCCTTATGGAACACATACGGGCCGACGAATCCTATCTTACTTCACACTTGATTACTAAGTGCATCGGTCCACACCCAACGAACATCTAGAAGCTAGACCATGAAAGGTTTCTGACATACATGGCATCAAAGTGTGGAAGATCTCACACAAAATCAATGTTATCCTATAGTCAAAGGATTACATATGCCACTCAACTCGAGGAGATTCCTATTGACAGTGGTGTGTACTTCCAACTATTAGGAATCACTTATGAGTCATTCAGTATTCGCTTCAATGAATACCCATATGTTAATACAAGTTTCCAAAACTCATGGTACATCGGGTTAAACCATTGGAACTCCAATTCCAATATACGACATGTGCTATTCTTCTAGGTTATAGGAATTCGGCTGTATTCCAAAACCAACGACTATGAATATTTACTTTAAGAATAGTTTACACCTAGTGTCAAGACTATTCTAAGGTCGATGTCATTCTTAGCATATCTATACATCAATCTAATACGCATAATGACAATACCATTATAAGACATGAAATGAAAATTATAGTTATTTTATTAATAACTAATAAAATGTACAAATCGGATTGGCACTCGAAGCACCAACTCCATCAAACTCCCACTTCCTTAGTGCCAATCTGGATGGTACCGCAGTCTCATCTCCTCCACATGTTTATCAAATAACTTAGGAGGTAAGGCCATTGTAAGTGGGTCAACTATGTTGTCTTGTCCTTGAACCTTCAATACCACTATGTCTTTTCGTTCAATTATCTCTCTATTTACGCGGTATTTCATTTCCACGTGTTAAGACTTGGAATGTGCCCCCGGCTCCTTATCCTGCGCATGGCTCCATTATTATCACGGTACAATGGGATCAAATCCGTAATACTAGGCACAATACCAAGTTCTGTGATAAAATTTCTAATCCAAACAGCTTCTTTAGCAGCTTCTAAAGCCGCTATAAATTCCGCCTCAGTGGTGGAATAAGCTGTTGAGCCTTGTTTTAAAAAACACCAACTAACAACACCACCTTTAAGGGTAAATATGTATCCTCATGTAGATTTTCTATCATCTGGATCTCCCTGGAAGTCGGAGTATGTATAACCCTTAACTTGTAGCTCATTTTCTCCATATATCATAAACTTATCCTTAGTGCCTTAAGATATTTTAGGATATGTTTCACGACTTTCCAATGATCATTACCTAGATCAGATTGATATCGGCTTGTCACACTGACGCTGAAACTGATGTCAGGTCTAGTACATAACATAGCATACATTATGCTTCCAATGCAAGAAGCATATGGCAATTTAGACATCCTAACTCTCTCTTCCTCAGTCTGAGGTACCATTTTCTTCGAAAGATGTATGTCGTATCGGAAAGGTACATTTGCTGCCTTGCAGTTGGTAAAACTGTACCTTTCTAACATCTTATCTATGTATGTCGATTGTGACAACCCTATAAGCTTCCTAACTCTACCTTGGTACAGCCTTATACCTAGTATATAGGAAGCTTCACCAATATCTTTCATAGAGAAATTCTTGCAAAGGTAGGCTTTCACACTTTGCATCATCTCTATATCATTTCCTATGATAATGATGTCATCTACATACCAGACTAAGAAAACTATCATGCTCCCACTAACTTTCTTATAAACACATGGTTCTTCCTCATTTTTGATGAATCTAGATAATCTAATTATCTTATCAAAACGATGATTCCAACTTTATATGCCTGTTTAAGTCCATAAATAGACTTTTGGAGCTTACAAACCAAGTTTAAAGTCTCACTGGATACGAAACCATCTGGTTGTTCCATATAGATATCCTCTTCAAGGAATCCATTTAGGAAAGCGGTTTTCACATCCATCTGCCATATCTCATAGTCGTGATATGCATCAATGGCTAAAAGAATCCTAATGGATTTTAGCATGGCTACTGGTGAAAAAGTTTCCTTATAGTCAATCTCAGGACGTTGAGTGTAACCTTTCGCTACCAGTCGGGCCTTAAAGGTTTCCACCTTTCCATCGGCCCCTCGCTTCCTTTTGTAAACCCATTTACAACCAATAGGTTTAACTCCTTCAGGAAGTTAAACTAAGTCCCATACTTGATTGGCATGCATTGAATCTATTTTGGATTTCGTGGCTTCCTGCCATTTTCCTGAATCGATATCTAAAATCGCTTCTTTATACGTAGTCATATCTGCTTCCTCTAAGAGGAGAAAATCAAGGCTCACATCAGATGTTAAAAACAGTCTTCGGGAGGCCTTGATATTCAATTCAACTTATGTAGAACCTGTGTTGTAGATCTTTCACCTAGTTGGATCTCTGGTTCCATCTCAGGTTCTTTAATGTTGGGATCAAACTCATCAAATTTAATCTCTCTATAATTCCCACTTTCTCTTAAAAAATTGTTTTCAAGAAAAGTTGGAAAGGGAACAACAAATACATTTCGTTGCTCGGAATCGTAGAATTGATATCCCTTGGAATTATCAGGATATCCAACAAACCTATATTTATACCTTCTGGGTGCTAGTTTATCCCGCTGCGTAATTCTAACGTATGTAGGACAATCCCAAATTTTTAAATGCTTAAGACTTGGATTTCTACCGAACCATATCGGATAGGGGGTTTTAGAAATAGCTTTCGATGGAACCCTATTAATTATGTAGGCAGTAGTTTGTTAAGCGTAACCCCAAAGGTAATAAAGAAGATCTGTATAGCTCATCATCGTTCTCACCATATCCAATAAAGTACGATTTCTACGCTCAGACACTCCATTGTGTTGAGGTGTTCCTGGTAGGCTATATTGGGCGAGAATTCCATTCTCCTTTAAATAATTTCTGAATTCTTCACTAATGTATTCATCGCCTCAATCTGATCTAAGGCATTTGATGAATTTATTGGTTCATTTTTCTACTTCATTTCGGAATATTTTGAACTTGTCAAATATTTCCGATTTATGTTTCATCAGATAGACATATCCATATCTAGACTTGTCGACTTTGAAAGTCACAAAGTATATGGAACCATCATGAGTGGCATGATTTAATGGACCACACACATCGCTGTGTATTAGCTCCAGTAAATCTCCAGCACGGTGTTCAAAACCTTGAAATGCGGTCTTTGTCATCTTTCCTTGGATACATGACTCACAAATCGGATAAGGATCTAAGGTAAGATTTTCAATCAAACCATCCTTTACTAATTTGGATAGACGTCTAACACCTATGTGGCCCAATCTTATATGCCATAATTCAGTATTATTTAATTCAGACTTCCTACTTGTATTTTTCTCTATAATAAAGACATCTCTACATGTTTCCAAAATATAGTGACCGTTTGATAGAGAACATTCACATTTCAATAAATTTTCTTTATCATATAAACATAAAGTTTCATCCTTAATGTTTATTTTATATCCCTCTTTATCTAATATTGGCAGCGATATTATTTTTCTGATAAGTGAGGGAACATAATAACAGTCATGCATATTTAATTTACATCCATTTGGGAGATTTAGAATGATTGTTCCTATGGCCTTGACATCCAATGTCTCACCATTGCCAACTCTAAGCTGGATCTCCCTGTTATTCATCCTTCTTCTAGCCCTCATTTCCTACAGAGAATTGCAAATATGAGTAGGACTGCCAGTGTCCAACACCCATCCATTATTTACATCTAAGGCTAATGAGATGTCAATAATCAGAAAAATACAAAGCGTACCTGAGGGTCCTGCTTTTCCTTTTAGTTTGGATAGTCATTCTTCCAGTGTCCAGACTTCTTGCATTGTAGACATTGATCACGAGCTACTTTCGATTTTGCGCCTTTGTGCTTCTTGGAGTTCTTCTTTGATATCTTATTCTTTCCCATCTTAATTTTCTTTGACTTCCCAGAAGTCTTTGAAGAGCCAGTTCTACCATAGAGATACAGTGTGGGATTTCCTTTCTTCAAATCTTGCTCCGTCGTTCGTAACATGTTATGAAGTTCTTCATATGTGGCTTGCATCAAATGCATATGGAAATTTAATACAAAGCCAGCATAAGAACCAGGCAAAGAAGTAAGAATCAAATTACGGCCCAACCGTTCATCAAAAACAATGCCCTGTCGTTCCAGATATTGAATTTGTTCGATCATGTTCAAAATATGAGTGCTGACATCTCCTCCCTGCTTGAGTTCAGCACAGAACAATTCCTTAGACCTTCGATAAAGTTCAATCTCTTGGTTTGCCTCAAAAATCTCCTTGAGTGTTTACATGATGCTCCAAGCATCTGGTACTTCAATGTATCGTCTTAGCAAATCTGGAACCATCGATCCCAAGATGTAGGATTTCACCTTCAAGTTATCATCCTTCCATCTATCAAAAGTTTCTCGCTCTTCTGGAGTGGAGTCAGGATCGATATCAACAGGCAGTGGATTGATCATGACATAAATCAACTTTTCATACTCCAAGACAAGGCGCATGTTCATTTCCCATTCTAAATAGTTCTTGTCTCCTTTTAGCTTATTGGAATCTAAAAGTTTCTTGAATGGATTAGTGGCAACCATCTACAATATAATATTTTTGAGTAGTAGTAGAACAATTTTCATTTTTAAAGTGATAACACTAATTGATTATTGAATTTTAAATCTATTAGTGCCATCCCATTACTTTACGTAATTATGTAATCTCCCTTAACGGAAAAATAGAAATTTGACTATCAAAATTTCACAGCGGGAAGTGGATCCCATGATATTTACAACAGCCTCACACTAATGACGATATTGGCCTTGATAAACTCATTAGGTAGACCTCCGAGGTCAATCATTTCATGTGACTCCTAGTTTGGTCCTGAACCGTTTCTTATCATCACACTAATGACGATATTGGATTAAGACATGTTCTAGGTGTATACTTGTCAATGTGCACTAATAAGCTTCGTATGTACACCCTCACACTAATGACGATATTGGTTGATTGTGTTAACTCATCACGCTACATCTAATGTTTTACCGGAGAGACCTAAGTTCCGAGCATTTAGACCCTCACACTAATAACGATATTGGATATCAGTAGTAAGAACTCATTCATCTCTGTATTGATAAGAAAGACCATACAATAATGCTCTAACATTATTAATAGTATTACTTAATTAAAGTAATCACCTAATCATGGGAGATTTATGACAATCAAGTCATTAACTTAATTAGGTCAAAGTTTTAATTTAAAACATGCAATACATATCCATTATGTCTTATGCATAATTAAATTAAAATTACTATGGCATAGATTCAAAACATGTGTTGTGTGGTTAAGCCTTTGCTCTGATACCATTCTATTGGGGCACTTGTGGAACCTCTAGAGTCGGATCGGTGTCCCGGACAGCGGAAATGGGTCTAACCCATAGATATTAAGAATATGTGTATTTTAAAATATTTTTATGTAAAATTGAATTCTAATACGAGTCCGTAGAAAAAAACGGGGACCTAATTGGAGTCCGGAAGCTCCGGAAATGAGAAAAACAAGTTTTAGTATGAATCAAGTCTGGGAGTCGCGATGCAAGTGGGTTTATGTCGCGACGGAACCCAAAATGCCGAGAGCATGCTGCACATGAATGGCGATGCGTCACGATGCCAAAGAGTTATGTTACGACGCACATAATTTTGTCGCGATGTAAAAGGATTTGTGTCACGACGTAGATCAGGTAATTAGTAACTTTTCATTTCAAAATATTATTAAACACTTCCAATTTTCTCTCAATACTTCAAATACACTAAAAATTCAATTTTAAGTTCATAACCACCATCAACACATGTTTTACAACTAGCATACATGTATTCTAAATACTTATATGTATTTGTTCGAATCTAATTACGAACCATTTTAGAATCCCAATTAGAAATGTCTCATTAACAATTCTAGTTCACCTAAAGGTGGTCAAGTGAATCTAGAATGGTAGCCATAGCTCTAAGCTTTAATCTAGAGTTCCAAACTCTTATTAGTTGTTCCATGTCCAACATGAACATCTTTGACCTAATACATAAGCATGTTGTGTTTATAATTCTAAAGTATTCTAACACAATTTATTAGCCATATTTCAACATTAAGCTATGTGATCATGCATCTAATACACAAATAAACATAGATTATGAGAAGATCAAACATTACCTAGTAATCTTGATGCAAGATCCAATTTATTTCTCATTTGTTGAAATTGTTGGAGAAACTCCAAGGTGTGCAAGCTTGACTTCAAGATCCAACCTTGATTTCTAATGCTAGCAAACTTCACTTCAACATCTAATCTCGATTTCTCCTTAATGAAATATTTTAGAAACCACACAAGCTTCTCTAAACACTACTCTAACTTTGGCTAATCTCTCAAGAATTACTTGTGTATAGCTTACTCAAGTTTCTGCTTATGCTTGTACTTGTAATTAAAACCTTCCTAAAGCTTGCTATTTATAGCAAAACTTAGGCAATTTTTAATTAATAAAAGTTGTAATCAACTTTTAAGTGGGCTTAATCCAATTTGTCCAAATATGTATAATTAGGTGTGACTAATCTCCATTGTCTCCCACTATGATTTAATCCAATTAAATCAAGCCAAGGATTAGGAAATTGATTAGTTATATATTTTCCACATTGATTTAATCCAATTAAATCAAGCCAAAATCACATATTATTACATACTTACAATTACCATAGTATCCTCAAATGGTATAGATAATTATGATTTTACAATTAAGCCCTTGTGTAATTATTGAATTAATCCAATTAGGTCAAAGTAAATAATCAATGTTATCCAATAACACTTGATTATCTTAGTTGATAATTATAATATCGAATATAATCTTTTATCAAAAATAATTGGCTACCCAAGTGCTCAACGAGAACACTTTATATTGGGACTCTCTAAGTTCAGACACGTTCGTCATATAAGCCTAGCTAATATGTACACAATTCGGCCACCTTCGAATTCGCAAAGAACATGAACGCCTTTCTGAACTATACAAGTCGAGGTCATCACATATGTTTAACAATCTCTCCGCCGTAGGCTATCTGAGTTGTGCTTAGGAAACATAGAATATACCGTCAAGTTTCCAAGGCGCACATCTCATGTCAACATGTCCACGATTCTTCATAACTGATGTGATCCACCCTAGGTGATCGACTTTGGCCGAAGATTTAAGAATCGTGACTTTACTCACATAGATACATAAACCTCTTATGGTGCACATATGGGCCGACATATCCTATCTTGCTTCGCACTTGATTACTGAGTGCATCGGTTCACACCCAACGAACATCTAGAGGCCATACCATGAAAGTTTTCTGACATACATGACATCAAAGTGTGGATGATCTCACACAAAATCAATGATATCCTATAGTCAAAGGATTACATATGCTACTCGACTCGATAAGATTCCTATTTACGGTGGTGTGTACTTCAAACTATTATGAATCACTTATGAGTCCTTCAGTATTCGCTTCAATGAATACCCACACGTCTATACGAGTTTCCAAAACTCATGGTACATCGGGTTAAACCATTGGAACTCCAATTCCAATATACGACATGTGCTAGTCTTCTAGGTTATAGGAATTCGACCGTATTCCAAAACCAACGACTATGAATATTTACTTTAAGAATAGTTTACACCTAGTGTCAAGACTATTCTAAGGTCGATGTCATTCTCAGCATATCTATACATCAATCTAATACACATAATGACAATACTATTATAAGGTATGAAATAAAAATTATAGTTATTTTATTAATAAATAATAAAATGTACAAATCGGATTGGCACTCCAAGCCCCAACTCCATCAGATGGCAGTCACTAGGGTATTCGATCCACCAGGTCAAGTCAGTGATAGAATTCGGTCATGTAAAATAAAGTCCAGTCCCATATATTTGTAAAGTAAAGTTGTGTATAAGTATTTTGTATAGAGTTGTTAAGATAAATGATGTTGAGTATTTAATTGTGTGTATTATTTTTTTTCCTATGTCAAAGATCTAGGAAATGGTCCCATATATGAGATTATATTTGAAAAAAATGTCAGTGTTATTCAGTGTTGGAAAGTCAGAGGCTCAGGGGAATAGTACGACCTATTCCCTGTCGGTAGCGTCTTCCGAATTGAGGATGTTATAATATTTAATCTCTCTGTCATATGCTATCATATTTATTTCGGAGATATAAAATAACGTCAAATCTCCGCTATGAAGAATTCTAATATGTCATGGCATAATCGTGATTCTCCAAATAATTACTCAAAATTCTTTTCCGCAGTATATATCAGCCAAGGATTTTAACGAATCACTGATTGGATACCTAAATCCCGTACATGGGACTTACATATCCTCTCTTAATCGTGATTCTCCAAATAAATACTCAGAAATTGTTTCCACAGTATACATCGGCCAAAGATTTTAAAGAATCACTGATTGGATACCTAAATCTCGTACACGGGACTTACATATCCTCTCTAGATACATCGCAATATATCATAAATAACTGTCTGCATCCAATGAACAGATGGAGGCCTGATCTTAAAAGAAATTTGATGTGACTGCCATCAAAGTATGGAGGATATCCTACATATCCACAATGGTATCTCAAGTCATAGGAGCTAATATACTACTTGACTCGAGAATATTCCTTTTGATTTTGGTGTACCATCGATTAGGAATCTTCAAGTGACTCGTTCGATATTTATCCAATAAATATCTACATGTCTATATGAGTCTCTCTAGGACTCATGGTTAACTGAGATAATCCATTGAAATTATTCCAATATACGACATGTACCAGTCTCACGGGTTTACTAACCAATCATGTATGTAAACCTTGACTATGAACTATTTTAAGAATAAATCAAGTTGTAATGTTTCTCAGTGTCTGTTGCGATGCTATTGCAACTTCAATACAACAACTCATTCTATGGACTATTTACGTCTTTATCATTAAAAAAAGATTATATCGATGAAAGTACTAAATTTTATTCAAAATAAAATATAAGAGGGCAACATATTTATAATAAATACATCAAAAAATTGGCACGTAGAGCACCAACTTTAACAAATGAAACTTACTCAACACACCTCCTCAGTGGAACTGTTGCAAACAGACAAAGTTATACTATGATGGAGACACATGTCATTGTACTATTGTACTAGTAGACATGAGGAGTAACGTTACATTACCTCCAAAATTCCAACGACCCCTGAGATAACTCAGCTTTAACTCCAGAGTGACGTTACTCTGAAATAACATCATTCTGAATTATTCAGGAGTAAAAGGATTTCAAGCTGAGTCTAGTCCGACGTATGCCTAATGTCACTCCAGAACCTATTAGAGTGCATCGGTAGTACTCCGACCTCAATATAAATAGCCTGAAGTACCCTGGAGCACATGATGTCACATATATTTATCCGAGATTAGTGAAATTTAATGACAATCCACTTATCTAAACATGCAAGCAGGGTTTAACATGCATAAAATCATGTGTAATTACATCTTGATTACACATAATGTGATATTAGAGCATGTATCGTGCCAAGTGTACATCATGCGTATGCATAGCAATCCAGTTTTGGACAAGTGTCAGTTAAAAAGTGATATCTATATATATGTGACCCTATATAAGCCAAAGAACAAGTACATAACTGGGTTGGTTGAAAGAACTCATAATTTTATGAATATAATTAGAGCATAAACATGTTGTGGATGACACTCTAATTAGTGATTTAACTGGAAACATAAAAGGAGGGTAGATTCTAACTTAAAGACACGTCTGTGCAAGCCCAAATTGCAACAAACTTCAAATGCAAAGCCCAGGATCTAAGTTGACTTCATACAGGTCAGGCCCAGCAAATTGAAAGTAAAAAATACTTTTTCTCTATCCCACATTTACCGCACACATCAAATTTATAATTAGAGCATAAATATACTATGGAAGACACTCTAATTAGTGATTTAACTGCAAACATAAATGGAGAGTAGATTCGAACCAAAAAATATGTTTGTGCAGACCCAAGTTGCAATGAACTTCAAACACAAACCCAGGATCCTGGACGACTTCATAAAGGCCAGGCCCAACAAATTGAAAGTAACAAACATAATTTTTGTATCTCACTTTTACCCCACATAATAGGTATGATCATTATCCTTATATTCATTCCCAATTTTTCATAATTCATTCTCCTTTAAAATATGAGAATAATCAAAATCACATGTGAAAAATTATGTCTAAATATATAAAGTCAAATTTACCTTAATGAAAATTAAGGTCAACTATTAAATGAAATAAATATTATCTATTCGATTAATTCTAAATTTCTATTCACCTCATACCCTTTTACTTTACTTTAAAAAATTCACAAGTAGAAAATCTGTAAATTTCCTCCTATTATTCTCTCAAGTCTCAAACATGTTCTTGGTTCTTCTCACAAATATTAGTTTCAGTTTTGCTGGAAATTAGGTGTTATATATATTGTTTTTTGCATACTTTATCAAATTAAAGATACTACCAAGCATCAAAATAAGTGAGTGATATATAGAACCTGAAAATTCAATTTAGTGAAATTTAATCAAGGTGAGAATTGGATTCTTTATCCTTA
This sequence comes from Zanthoxylum bungeanum, assembly GCA_019454045.1. Lineage (NCBI taxonomy): Eukaryota > Viridiplantae > Streptophyta > Magnoliopsida > Sapindales > Rutaceae > Zanthoxylum > Zanthoxylum bungeanum. Next base: position 16,822 of record SKCR01052071.1, on the reverse strand, counting down.
AGATGATTCCAAATCCTTTACGGTACTTATGGTTCTTAGTTGTCATCTCCCAAGATACAAAGATCAATTTTTCATATAGGAGCACTCCAAACAAAAAGAACAAAGAACCAAACTTGAATGAACACTCTCTTTTTATTGAATGTAAATCAAAAGGTTTAAATTAATATTGTAGGAGCCAATCTCACGAACACTTCACGGGAAAGCTCCTCGCGCAGCGAAATTTGTGCTTAGCCCTAAGGATTGGACTTGAAAATGTTTCCTCTTCATTTTCTGCCTTGACCGAAACTGAACACTCTCTATACAACACTGTAAATTACAACAACAGTATGGATTGGACAACCCCTACAGTTCATTGATTCCAGCACACTTCAAAAGGCTTATGTGTATCGAAAATCACTTCCGTTAGTCCTAAAACATTCCTAACTCATGTGGGAATATTTTGAAATTACTTGAAAATTTCTGCACTATTGAAACAGCCCTGAAAATAGCCCTAAACAGTAGTTTTAGGAAACCAATCCCTTGAGTTTGGAACACAAAGAAAAGCTTGGAGCTCTTCACAAATATCAAAAGTTTTGAAATCCATCATCCAACCAATCAAAGTAAGTTTATTCCGCAATATTATTTTTTTATTATTCACACACAAAATCATCTTAGAGATCATTGGCATGTTCTATGAACACTAACAGGTGCCTCCATTCCCATGTCAAAAAATAAATGATCTCGAATCAATGTCGTCATACAATTATGGAATGGATCACGGCTGTAGATAAACCACAAACAAAGTGTCTGTCTTCTTTGGAATGGATCACGGCAGTAGATAAACCACAAACAAAGTGTCTGTCTTCTTTTGCTCTCTACGAACTATATAAAATTACTAATTTTAGACTTAAATATTTTTGTGTATAACATTTATACACTAAGTCTGGAAGCACATTAGTAACCAAGGACATTCATGTCAATTTATAATAATTGAATTTAAGAAAAAAAAAACACTTTTGATAAGTGAAAATTGCATCGTATATTAATTAAAATTAATTTCGTTTACATATTACATTTATGCTCTATGGCATACATCCTAACAAACGTTTGACTATATTTTTATCTTGCAAAGAATGATTTTTTTCTCTTGCATGCCTTTAATAAAATATAATGGGGTCTTTCTATAGAGATGAAGTAATGTCATTGAAAAAATACCTTTATGTTTATGGTTGTAATCTTATAAATGTTGGAGTTTACTAAGGTCCCTAGGACAATAAACAAGCATGAACATGTGTGAATACAATCGAGAAAGTTGCGGAATACTCACATCGAGCGGTTGAGCGATGCGGGAGGCAACGAAAATTTCCTTTTCTGCTCACTGTGAACTGCGGCAGTGGGCTGCTGTCCTCTCTGATTTTCGGCCTTCAATCAACAAGAAACCAAGCTCCAAGCTTCGTCAAATGATTCCCGGCTCATTGGTAGACTTCCCTATCACCTTCGCATGTCTTCGTAGTGTGCTAGCACTCTTGATTTTGCCACAAAATCATGACCTTTGCTTCCCTTCACTGCTCGGTTTTGAGCAAAACCAGAAGAAGAAAATGGAAGTGAATGCCGAGAGAGAGAGAAGAAGAATTGGCTCCCATTTCGTGAGTTAAGAGAGAGAGTGAGAGAAGTTGTGTATTAGTTAATTAGATTTCCAAAATCCAATAATAAAACATATACAAAAATTGTGTAAAAGCTTTCAAAAGTCAACACAATTTGGCTCCAAAATAACATTAAATGCTAGCCATCAATTTCCATCGATCAATCAAATCAAGTGACAAGTTGTCAAATTACTCAAAGTGACTAATGATTTGACGCTTGATGCGACTAGCGATTTGACGCTTGATTTGACTTGCGTGCCGCACTCGAATTCGAAATGCGAATGCGCTCGCAAATAATCCCGGGCTCGGGTTCGCTAATTCCAAATTAACAAATATTATGTTGCGACGTAATTAAATGATTACGCCTAGCGAAGTCACTATTCATGTCGCTAACTAATTAATTCTAAATTAACTCGTTCGCCCGAATTAAATCTAATTTTAATTCCGCGTCGAAATCCAATTTCATTTACTATATCAAATATATTAATTAATCGTTATCTCTCTTTAAATGATATTTTATCCCAGATAAAATATCTCCGCAATTAATCCCAGATTAATTTTCTCTCTCATCTAATTAATCCCAGATTAATCAAAAGGTGCGAGTCATACGTCATCGGTGAATCTTTGGGAAGCGACCCATGAGATCCCCGGATATGTTGGCAGTAAATTCGGTCGTCGGACTATCCGAACACGTAAGTACCAAGTACTACGTTTTACCGATTTACAAGGCAAGGTTGGCTTCTAGCAGAGCACCATGCCTGCCCAATTCTCCGGAAATATCCTTACAGGAATAAAGGATCTATATCAGGTGTAATATACATAGTATTGCGTATTTCGATCCAGTATCAGATGATCATATGCAAGGCCTGGGGCTGGTACAGTGTCTGCCCCGTACGAATCCTATATCGGATGACAAGCAACTAGTCTCTTTAATATCGGGTAATCATGACCAAGTCATATTATCCTTGTTGGGGTTGGTGCTCAGAGCTCCAATTCCCGGTTGTATTTCTGTTAAATACTTCTGTAAAACATTATTATTATGAAAATAATATGCAGTTTCTATAATATAATCTATCTTTCTATATGGTAAAGACGTAATGACCCTAGAATGATTAGTCATGATACAGTTGCAAAAGCGTCGCAACGGACATTGAGAAGTATCATGACGTTGTCATTCTCAGACAGTTCCTGGTCAAGGTTTACACTACTTGGTCAGTATAGTAAACCCGTTGAGACCGGTACATGTCGTATACTGGAATATAGGATTCCAATGGTTTCTCAATGAACCATTAGTCTTGGAGACTAGTATAGACGTGTAGGTGTTTATAGCGGATAAACACTGAACGACTCACCGAAGATTCTTAATGGATGGTACACCAGCGTCAATAAGAATCTTCTTGGGTTGAGTAGCACTTGTGATTCTTAGACTTGAGATGCCATTGTGGGCATATGAGACATCTTCTACACTTAGACGGCAGTCACGTCACCGATCTATTTAGATCAGACCTCCGCCTGTTCGTTGGGTGTAGACAGATCCTCAGGGTGTCCTATGTGTATCAAGATAGGATCCGTCAGTTCTGTGTATCAGAGCATAGGTAGTCCATATGATTAGCAATCCGTGGTAAAGTTTAGAAGCTAGTTCTAAACATTCTTTTGAGATTGCTAATAGAATAGTCGACTGGATAATCCCGATAGAGATTTGGCGTTTACATCTATATCTCTCGGATTTATCCGGATACCTGTGACGGAGGAATTATACATTTGCCATGACCTCGACCTGTATGGTTCAGCGAGATTATCCGTGATCGTCATAATCTACGGGTGGATAGATTATGGACACGAAATTAGATTTCGTGACGGATATACCTTAATCTAGAGAGTCTCAATAATGAAACATACTAGTAGAGCACTAGAGCAACATTAATAAATAATATTGATTATTATAAAGTCGTTTAAAGGTTAAACGCAATATACGTGCTAAAGAGACTAGATAGTCATTTGCTTAATTTTTGTGTATTTACATTTAATACTTGATTATTTAATACACATTAATTAATAGTCAAAATGAGTTATTTGACTTATATCCTAAATGAATATATGTTTTTTAATATTTAATGTAAATATTATACATATATTTAATATATTTGTATTTGATTAATTAATTAATTATTTAATTGTTAAATGATTAAATTATTAAAATATAAATATCTTATATTAGGATATTTAAAGTAAATGATGTTAGTTGCAATTTGTGACTTAAATAAATATCTATAAGTAGTTTTAGATATTTATATTAAGATAACAAATTAATTTGAAATGAAATTGAAATGAAAAAATTGGTATATGCTTGTTGTTAAATTGGCCAAGGCTTATTTTTGCACAAGTATATATTGTTTTCATTTCTTTTCATTTGGTTAACCTAATACACTTTACAAAAAGAAACTTCATTGAAGAGACTTAAAGGAAGCTTGAGAAAGAAAGAAAGATCAAAGAAAAGCTGATTTTAGTAAGTTTTTTCCAACTTGCTATTAGTAAGGAAATTGTTCCTTAGGATCTAGGCTTTAATATATGATATCCTTAGGTTATTTCTTTCTTTGTTCCTTGTGTTTTTTTGTTGATGGAAGTTTTGATGGAGGTGTAAAGCATGTATGATGAAGGAAGTGTATGACTATTGTAGTTATAACTATTCTTTAAGGTTTTGGAAACCATGTTGCTAATCTAGAGTTATTGACCCACTCTTAAATGACCTAGATTTTATCTTGAGTTGTTTCATTGTGTTGAGACTTGAATTGGATGGAAGAATGATGATTGAAGTAATTGATTTAATGTATTTGGTCTAATTTGTCCAATTTGTGGAAATTGAAAAATTAGGGTTCATGACTAATTCCAAATTTGGGGTTTTTGATATTTGTTGTGTATTTGGGAGTGTATATGATGCATATAAAATTTCATGTTCATTGTATTGCATCTTGATGTGTTTTGATGCATGAAATCACAAAATGCACAATTGTGCACCTTGGAGGGGCATTCGGCCTTGTGAGGGAAATTTGGGATTTTTGGTGCTTTTGGTGTTTTGATGTTTTGAACATGCTAAGTTCATCTTAGAAATGATTTAGAATCATTCAAAATTGATTAGATCAATTTCGGACTAAAATGGACAAATACCAAAGTAAGGGTAATTTGGTAAATTCACTTAAATATGATTTATTGAATTTTATTTCATAATTTGATTATTGGAATATAAATAAATATGTTTATTTAATTAATCCGAAAAAAAGTTTTGAAATCTGAAAATCGGATTTTCACCGCTTCCGCTGCGTTACCGATTCACCCCCTAAAAAAAAAAAAACAAAAAAAAAACAAAAACCCTACAAAATGGTATCAGAGCGAGTCTGATTCTAGGCCACCTAATATGATTAGCCTTCATTGAATCAATGTTTAATCATGTTTTCTAGACTTTATGCATGCTTATTAGGATCTAAATTGGTTAGATTTAGGGTGTATGACACTTAGCGGAAAATCCCTAATTAATAAGGTTTGAATGTAATTATGTATTTGATGCATGTTATATGGTCCGTCTTGTCAATACGGTTTATGACACTTCTTTGTGACTACATTTGAGTCGTGCCTCTGCTGTGAGGGTGTAGCCGATAAAGATTTATTTATACCGGATGTATATTAGATACTAGGTAAATTCAAGTAAAAGCGGAATTCTGAACGTGCCCTAGCTGTCAGGATTACGTAAGTAACTTGAGTTTATCATTGACGAGTTTAACCTTGGTACGTCTCCTTGTGGGCCTGCCTTCGCAGCGACAACGAGAAACGGCCAGGACCGGATACTAGGAGTCATTAGTGAATGATTGACAAATGAGTTGTCTACCTGATGAATATACGTAGGCGAGACCGTGCCTCTGCTGTGAGCCGAAATATATTCACGGGATCCACTTTTCACTATTAGTATTTAATTTAATTATTAAATATTTGTATTCTGTTTTGGGATTACAGTATTGCATGATTTAGTGGGAGGGGCATATTAGATTAAAATCCATGATCTAGTTTATGCTTTTGATATTATATGAAACTGGTTTATTTCTGCTAACCGTTTTTCATGATCTATATGATAGATTGGCGATGGCGGCACCATCCACAAATCAGTTTGCGCGTATGCTTGATGCGAACAAACTGAAAGGCACTCTGGAACTTTGCAGACTGGGAATTGGATTTGAGGATTGTCCTCGATTCCGAAAAGCTGGGTTATGTTCTTGAGGGTCTTTGCCCCTTACAGTGGGTGTGGATGCTTCGGAGGAGGAACGCCAAGTTTTTGAAACTTGGAAGGATGATGATTTAAGGGTTAAATCATACATCCTTAGTTCACTGTCTCCGAAACTCAAGCACAGTACTATGGTATGCTAGATTCCTATAGTATGATGACGCGATTGAGACAATCGTTTGAGAACCAGAACAAGTGATTGTTCACAAAGTCGCCATGGAACTGTTCCATGCGCGTCTGGATGAGGGGCAGAGTGTTAGCCCACATGTTCTTCTTCAATGATCGATTTGATCGATCAATTGAGGCAACATAATCTCATCTTGAATGACATTCTCGATAGGAGTGTCATTCTTGGTTCACTACCAGCTTCATTTCACCAGTTCGTGATGTACTTCAACATGCACGGGACTGTCTGTACCTACCAAGAGCTACATAGGATGTTGCTCACGGCAGAAGAGGACCTTAAGAAGGGAGTACCGACGCTCGCCCTCCTAGAACTACTTCTCTTTCGGCTTTCCCAAGGATGAGGTCCAAGGGAAAGAACAAAAGGAAAGAAGAAGAAGAAGGCTTTTGGTCCTCAACAACAGCGAAGATTGCAAAGCCCCAAGGGCTTCTGAAGACAAATGCCACCACTGCGGCAAAGTCAGGCACTGGAAAAGGAACTGTCCTGATTACATTGCCCAGCTGAGGAGAGACAGAGCTTCTACATCAGGTACTTTTATTTTCCAGTTATTGATTTATCTTTGGCTTGTGAAGCCGTCCATCCAGCTGGATTTTAGATTCTGCTTGTCCCATTCACATTTGCAATTCGTTGCAGGTGCTGAAGGAAAGTAGGAAACTGAAGCCTGGAGAGATGCAGTTGCGATTCGGGAGTGGAGACTCTTTGGATGCAGTTGCAGTGGGAGTATGCGAGATCTCATTACCGAATGGGACACTTTTGTTATGACTGTCATTTTGTACCAGGATGTGTCGCAAATATTATATCACTTTTTCTATTGATACAGAAGGCTTTTGTATTAATATTAAGAATAGTTCTTTGTATTTGTATGATAAAAATAATATTCAGATCCTTTGTTGTCCAAACCAGCATGGTCATTATACATTGCAAACTTCAAAGATATATTAAATACTGGAGTTAATAAACGTAGTTTACCTGTAATTAATAATACTGAACTTTGGCATATGAGACTTGGTCACATTGGCGTTAAACGCCTTACCCAATTGGTTAGGAATGGTTTGATATCAGATCTTACCATTGAATCATATCCAACTTGTGAATCCTGTATTCAGGGTAAGATGACCAAAGCCCCATTTTCTGGTGTTGGACATCGCGCCACTAACTTACTGGAACTCGTACATTCTGATGTATGTGGTCCACTAAGTCAAACTGCTCACAGTGGTTATTCGTACTTCGTTACCTTTACCGATGATTTGTCACTGTACGTTATGTGTATTTGATGCGACATAAATCGGAAACCTTTGAAAGTTCAAAGAGTTCCGAAATGAAGTAGAAAAACAAACTGGTAAATATATTAAATGCCTTCGATCAGATCGAGGCGGCGAATATATGAGTGGTGAGTTCATGGATTATATGAAGGAGAATGGGATTCTCGCTCAATATACTCCTCCAGGTACACCACAACAGCACAATGGTGTATCTGAAAGGAGAAATCGGACTTTATTGGATATGGTCCGATCGATGTTGAGTTTCACAATTTTGCCCTATTACTTATGGGGTTACTCTCTCTTAACAGCCGCACATCTTTTGAATAAGATTCCTTCAAAGGCTGTTCCTACGACACCGTATCAGATATGGTTCGGTAGGAGACCAAATCTTAATTATATTAAGGTTTGGGGTTGTCCTGCCTATGTCAGGGTAACTCAGCAAGATAAGCTTTCGCCTCGAGGTAAAAGTTTAGGTTTGTTGGATATCCTTCGAATACGAGGGGATATCTGTTCTATGATACCGAGCATCGAAATGTTTCGTCGCTGCTCTTCGCAAAATTTCTAGAAGTAGAATTTTTGTCAGAAGGTGGTAATCATAGACAGGTTGAGCTTGATGAAGTCCAACCTGAAAAACGAACCAACGGAGGAACCTGAAGTTCAAGTAGATGAAGGACCTTCAACACACACACTCCGTAGGTCGAAAAGGGTATCTAGACCTCCTGAACGCTTGTATTTGATACAAGAAAAGAGTCTGGATGTTCTCTTAGTTGAAGAGACAGATCCTTTCACCTATAGAGAATCGATGTTGGACATCGACTCCGTGAAATGGCAAAGTGCCATGAAATCCGAGATAGACTCAATGCATGAAAATCAAGTTTGGGACTTGATTCCGCTTCCCGAAGGAATTGTTCCTATCGGTTGTAAATGGGTTTACAAGAGGAAGCGCGGGCCTGACGGTAAGGTTGAAACTTACAAGGCCCGACTGGTAGCAAAAGGTTACACGCAGCGACCTGACGTCGACTACGATGAAACTTTTTCACCGGTAGCAATGCTTAAGTCTATCCGGATTTTGCTTTCTATAGCTGCGTATCATGACTACGAGATTTGGCAAATGGATGTCAAAACGGCTTTTCTAAATGGATTTCTTGATGAAGAAATCTATATGGAACACCGGAAGGTTTCGCGTCCAGCGAAACCTCGGGTATGGTATGTAAGCTTAAGAAGTCCATTTATGGACTTAAACAAGCTTCACGAAGTTGGAATCTTCGATTCGATGAGATTATTAGATCGTCTGGTTTTCTCAAGAATTCGAAGAATCATGTGTGTATCAGAAGGCCAGTGGGAGCATGGTCGTATTTTTAGTCCTATATGTTGATGACATCCTAATCATTGGGAATGATTTAGGTATGTTGCAAAGCGTAAAGCGTACCTCTGTAAGAATTTCTCCATGAAGGACCTGGGAGAAGCTTCCTATGTTTTAGGGATAAAACTCTATAGAGATAGACAAAGGAGGCTGATTGGGTTATCCCAATCAACGTACATAGATAAGATCTTGGAACGGTATAGTTTTGGTAACTGTAAGACAGCAAACATACCGTTCATGGGATACATCTTTCTAAGAAGATGTGTCCACAAACAGAAGATGAGAAGGTTAGAATGTCTAACCAACCTTATGCTTCGTGTTTGGGTAGCATAATGTATGCCATGTTATGTACGAGGCCTGATATCAGTTTCGCTGTTAGCGTAACTAGTCGATATCAGTCCAATCCAGGTAATGACCATTGGATGGCCATTAAACATATCCTAAAGTATCTTAAAGGTACTAAGGATAAGTTGATTGTTTATGGAGGAAACGAGCTGCAGGTTAATGGGTATACAGACTCCGATATTCAATCGGATCCCGATGATAGACAGTCTACATCTGGATTTGTCTTTACCCTTAATGGAGGTGCAGTTTATTGGAAGAGTTCCAAACAGGGATCAACAGCAGATTCCACCACTGAGGCGGAATATATTGCAGCTTCTGAAGCTGCAAAAGAGGCTGTGTGGATAAAGAACTTTATCACAGAATTGGGAGTTGTCCCAAGTATCGAGAATGCGATTCCGTTATACTGTGATAATACTGGAGCCATTGCGCAAGCAAAGGAACCGAGGGCGCATCAGAAGTCGAAGCATGTGGAACGCAAGTACCACATCATTCGAGAGATCGTGTCGCGAGGGGATATTGTCGTGTGCAAGGTACCAAGTGAAGATAATGTAGCAAACCCGCTGACGAAGGCCATACCTCCGAAGTTGTTTGATAAACACGTGGAGTCGATGGGTATTAGATACAATCGATATTGGCACTAGAGCAAGTGGAAGATTTTGTTGGGGTTGGTGCTCAGAGCGCCAATTCCCGGTTGTATTTCTGTTAAATATCTTCTGTAAAACATTATTATTATGAATATATATGCAGTTTCTATAATATAATCTATCTTTCTATATGGTAAAGATGTAATGACCCTAGAATGATTAGTCATGATACAGTTGCAAAAGCGTCGCAACGGACATTGAGAAGTATCATGACGTTGTCATTCTCAGACAGTTCCTGGTCAAGGTTTACACTACTTGGTCAGTATAGTAAACCCGTTGAGACCGGTACATGTCGTATACTAGAATATATGATTCCAATGGTTTCTCAATGAACCATTAGTCTTGGAGACTAGTATAGACGTGTAGGTGTTTATAGCGGATAACACTGAACGACTCACCGGAGATTCTTAATGGATGGTACACCAGCTTCAATAAGAATCTTCTTGGGTTGAGTAGCACTTGATTCTTAGACTTGAGATGCCATTGTGGGCACATGAGACATCTTCTACACTTAGACGGCAGTCACGTCACCGATCTATTTAGATCAGACCTCCGCCTGTTCGTTGGGTGTAGACAGATCCTCAGGGTGTCCTATGTGTATCAAGATAGGATCCGTCAGTTCTGTGTATCAGAGCATAGTTAGTCCATATGATTAGCAATCAGATAAAACATGGGCCCATGGTAAATTTTAGAAGCTAGTTCTAAACATTCTTTTGAGATTGCTAATAGAATAGTCGACTGATAATCCCGATAGAGATTTGACGTTTACTTTATATCTCTGGGATTTATCCGGATACCTGTGACGGAGGAATTATACATTTGCCATGACCTCGACCTGTATGGTTCAGCGAGATTATCTGTGATCGTCATAATCTACGGGTGGATAGATTATGGACATGAAATTAGATTTCGTGAAGGATATACCTGAATCTAGAGAGTCTCAATAATGAAACATACTCGTAGAGCACTAGAGCAACATTAATAAATAATATTGATTATTTATAAAGTCATTTAAAGGTTAAACGCAATATACGTGCTAAAGAGACTAGATAGTCATTTGCTTAATTTTTGTGTATTCACATTTAATACTTGATTAATTTAAATACACATTAATTAATAGTCAAAATGAGTTATTTGACTTATATCCTAAATGATATATGTTTTTAATATTTAATGTAAATATTATACATATATTTAATATATTTGTATTTGATTAATTAATTAATTATTTAATTGTTAAATGATTAAATTAATTAAAATATAAATATCTTATATTAGGATATTTAAAGTAAATGATGTTAGTTGCAATTTTTGACTTAAATAAATATCTATAAAGTAGTTTTAGATATTTATATTAAGATAAACATAAATAATTTGAAATGAAATTGAAATGAAAAATTTGGTATATGCTTGTTGTTAAATTCGGCCAAGGCTTATTTTTTGCACAAGTATATATTGTTTTCATTTGCTTTTCATTTGGTTAACCTAATATACTTTACCAAAAAGAACTCCATTGAAGAGACTTAAAGGAAGCTTGAGAAAGAAAGAAAGATCAAAGAAAAGCTTGATTTTAGTAAGTTTTTTCCAACTTGCTATTAGTAAGGAATTGTTCCTTAGGATCTAGGCTTTAATATATGATATCCTTAGGTTATTTCTTTCTTTGTTCCTTGTGTTTTTTGTTGATGGAAGTTTTGATGGAGGTGTAAAGCATGTATGATGAAGGAAGTGTATGACTATTGTAATTTAAACTATTCTTTTAAGGTTTTGGAAACCATGTTGCTAATCTAGAGTTATTGACCCACTCTTAAATGACCTAGATTTTATCTTGAGTTGTTTCATTGTGTTGAGACTTGAATTGGATGGAAGAATGATGATTGAAGTAATTGATTTAATGTATTTGGTCTAATTTGTCCAATTTGTGGAAATTGAAAATTAGGGTTCATGACTAATTCCAAATTTGGGGTTTTTGATATATGTTGTGTATTTGTGAGTGTATATGATGCATATAAAATTTCATGTTCATTGGATTGCATCTTGATGTGTTTTGATGCATGAAATCACAAATGCACAATTGTGCACCTTGGAGGGGCATTCGGCCTTGTGAGGGAAATTTGGATTTTGGTGCTGCTTTTGGTGTTTTGATGTTTTGAACATGCTAATTCATTTTAGAAATGATTTAGAATCATTCAAAATTGATTAGATCAATTTCGGACTAAAATGGACAAAATACCAAAGTAAGGGTAATTTGGTAAATTCTCTTAGATATGATTTATTGAATTTTATTTCATAATTTGATTATTGGAATATTAAATAAATATGTTTATTTAATTAATCCGAGAAAATTTTTTGAAATCTGAAAATCGGATTTTCACCGCTTCAGCTGCGTTACCGGATTCACCCCCTAAAAAAAAAAAAACCCCTACAATCCCGACGGTTGCAACCTTTTTAGAGAACCAGTTCTGTATCCCTACGCGATCATCATCTCCATATGACTGGAGTGACACTTCTGTCTTGACATCACACCCAACACACTACGATTCTCAATATACCCAGCATTGGCGTACACAGAACCTGTTAAAGTCCTGGACGACCGCAACCAAAGTATATTGATTGTCGTAAGTATTAGCGGTGCAAGTCTCAGGTTAAAACCAAATATACCTACCCTGATTTCGGACTTCCATAGACACATAGTCATACTACCAATGGAATTCTGAGGGGTCTATCCAAAGCGAAGCTGTTTCCTGTACCATCGGTGAAACACAACCTTCTATTACACTTGCATGAGTATCCTATACCCAAATATATGAGAACATGCCGTTGTGCCCTCACAACACGCACAAGTGTAATACTAGTCTTTTACGTATTCATCGATGTCCAATCTCGATAATACTCTGACTGGGATATTTAATGATTTATCCTTCGTGTATTGATTCTGTCTCATATCATTCTCAATCTAGGAACAAATCACAGGGACCTCCTATCATTTATATATCTTGGTGATCTAAACACAAATGATCAGAGTGCAATCTCCTTTGTCACATAGTTAATTTGTACAACAACACCATGATCTGTACAAATAGTGACGCTATGGGTCATAATTGTCCAACAATCTCCCACTTGGCCTATAGCCAGTCACTCGAGTGTCTTACACCCGAACTATGTACGGTTGGCTCTAACTGCTGAGAAAAGGTTTTCGTCAGCGGATTTGCATGATTATCATCTGATGCGATTTATTCGATCATCACATCGCCAAGATGTATGATCCAAACGAATCAGATGAATATCGAAGTATGTATCTGGATTTTTGATGAGACCATTAATTCTTTAGCCTGCGCTGCAGCCTAGCTCAGCTGCTAATAGAACTATATCTAATCTAATTAGATTTTTTATCGACCCAAATGGCTTCTATTGCTGCCTCAGCTGCAGCAATAACCCGCATTTGTTGTTTATTCGGTAACAGTATCTTGCTTGGAAGATTTCTAGCTCACTGTTCCGTTATTCAAACTGTATAGTACCGTTTGTGACTTTTAGTCGTCTTTACCGGTTATGAAACTTGCTACAGTGATCCCAGTCACTTCAAGTTCTCCATCTCCATAGTTTAAGACAGCATCCTTAGTTCTCTAAGATACTAACGGATGTTCTTACCATCAATCCAGTGACTATCACTTGGATTGTCCCGATTGTGACTTCATATGTTCAAAGCGTATGAGACACCAGGTCGCGTACATTTTTCAATGTACGGTTTCTCGGAGAGTTTTCTCGAAAGCCAAGCTTTCGCCGATTATTTTATGGGAATATCATTTCCAAGAAATGACATATTATCATTATTTATAGGACAACCACTGTCAGTGCGCTCCCACAAACCTCTTTATATACACAAGAATCATTTTCGTTTTGAATTAAATCATACTCCATTATGATTACATCAAAATGATAATTCCAAGAACCTATGCTTGCTTCAATCCAAACATGGATCGAATAACCTGCAAACCTTGTTTGCTAGTTTTGTATGAAAAAATCGATAGGATGTTTTAAACATCCTCCAAAAGGTTTCCTTTTCAGGAAAGCGATTTTTCCGTTCAGCTGACATATTTCATAAATGAAACATGCAGCTTTAGGAAGCATTATCCAAATGGATTTACCGTGGCAATAGGTAAAAGGTTGAATCGTAATCAACACAATGTTGATAAAGATACCTTTCCGCTGCAAGCCTAGCTTAGTACGTTGGTATGTTGCCATCCATGTATGTCTTCCTTGAAGACTTATACAGTACCAATAGGCACAATGCCTTGTGGTAAATCAACTAGTATCCAAACTTGGTTGATATACATGGAATCCAATTCAGATATTATGGCACTTTGCCATAATCAGGGAGTCGATACCTTGTATCACTTCCTCATACGTAGTCAGTTGGTATACCTCAATAAGATAGACATCTTTATGAGGTGAGATCAGAAATCCATACCCCAGGTTGTTTTCTGACTCTCTCCGACATACGTGGTTCTTGTGTATTCGAAGATTATGGTATAGTTTCATCCTTGATGAACTATTTATGTTCCATTAGGAATCGGTGCCTGGAACAGTATCACTCCGATTTTCATCGAGTTATACTATCCTCCCACTTACCACTGCATATCGGTATTCCTCTTAGGAAAAACGCATGGTGAGCAACAATCTAATTGTTCTCTTGTGAGTTGTATAAGTACAATACTTTGGTATCCCTATGATAACCTACAATCGGCACTTATCCAATTTGGGTTCTAGTTTGGTATCATCCAAACATATGCCTAGCATACCCAAATATTTAGGAATGAGAAACCTGGTTTCTTTCCTATTCATATCTAATATGATATCTGTCAAATAGATTATTATGGAACCTTATTCTAAATAAGTTATGCACTGTCAAAGCTTATCCGTTGAAGGAAATGGTAGCTCAGAGCGACTCATGATTAACCTTATCATGTCTAACAAAATTCGGTTACTCATTTCGGACACACCGTCACTTTAACGTGTTCCGGGAGGAGTCCTCTTAGAAAGAATACTTTACTCTTTTCGGTATATGAGAAACTTATTGCTTAAGTATTTTCCATTACGGTCTTACCGTGACGGTTTAATACTTTAGCCTATCTGTTTGTCTATTTCGTGTCGAAACTTTAAAAGTTTCCAATTTGTGTTCTTCAAATGAAACACTTAACCATAACGCGATGCCACATCCGTAAGGGTCACAAAATATTCATGTCCACCTCTAGCCTAGCTAGACATGGGCCCACTTGCTTCACTATGAACTAGGGCTAACAGATTGGTGGCATTTGCACTTTTACCAAGTAAATAGTGTTTTAGGCACTTTGCCCAATATAGTAAATTCGTAGACTTTATTTGAATATAATCAAATTAATCCGAGTACCCACTCTTCAAAAGTGTGGATATACGAGTCTGGTTTAATTGTGTCCCAGACAACAATGCCACAAATTAGTTTCTTCTGATCAAATCAGTTGGAGCTATTTGTTTGTCATGTGATACATTTGAGATTTATTTATATTTAAAATATAATTATGTTATTCACATCTAATGTGTTTATCTCAATATCATCTTTATATAATAAAACACTTTAGTGTTCTAGAATATAAAGGTACACCCGCAGCGGGTTATACTCTGATATAGAGATAATGTTTCTAGTCAAACTAGTTACATTATAACAACTTCCTAATCTTGCTAATAGCAGATTCTGAACATCAGTATATATTTATGTACCACACTAAGTATTTAAAATCCAATTTCAATACTAATAGTGAACATAATCTTGACAAACATATTTGAAGTCAGAGCCAAGCCCGTCTTCAATTCCTTAATGTCTGCTTTGTCCAAACGGCAGTCACGCTTCCGCGATCCCGTTTGCCACATTTAGGCAGACATTTTGGGATATGTCATTTATCTTTCTAAAAGATTATGATGATTTTGCCTTTGCCCTTTTCATATTCCAGTAGCCTTTGGCCAAGCCTCGGGTTCCTAGAATATCAAGGTAAGGTGCGCCTTGCGCTACTTGCCTTATTGCATAGTTTGACTTTATCTCCTTGAGAATAGCCATTAACTCTCCAAGAGTTTACTATAGCAATTTTAGTACTTCTAAAATCTAAGTATAGATTTATGAAGATCCTTCAATTTCTTTATCATACTTTAAGGATCGAACCCTTAGTTCTGACAAAGAAATTAAGGAGTCTACTGCGACAAGCTTGATGGATTAAGCACTTAAGTTATCATTACATAAATCTTCCAAAGATTATGCTCTACTATTTGCTTAACTCCGGGCTTAGGCCTAATATGTTATTTTATCAAATAAAGTAACTTATTATTTTTCCAGGACCATCCTGAAATTTATTATTCCCAATTTGAAAATTAAACCATTTAAATACATTTTCCCTAGGATTATGTTTTAAATTTCAATCTTTCATTTTTATCTTGATTCTAATAGTCCAACTATTTAATCAACGATTTCGGTACTATTTATTATAATGATTACAATAGTCCAACTATTTAATCAACTATAATTTAATAGATTAAAATCAATTATATTGATTACTATAATCCAATTATAAAATCAACTATAAATGAATAGTTTGAATACAGTCCAACTGTTTATTAAAACAACATTTAAATATTAGTCCAACTAACATTTAATTTATTTGACGAATGATATTTGTTTGAGCGCGTATGGCAATTAATTAAACGAATATTGCAAATTCAATTCTTGCCTCCCACTATTTTTCGGCGAGCCTCTAACCCTCTGTCGAGTACTCGGGAAACCGTGTTTCCTAGTGGGCTAGGATCCCGTTAAATATCACACTATCTTGACTTTGGCCAACAAATTGTATGATAATTAACTAGGTAGATCTCTAAGATCGATTGGATCCAATCCAATTCCTAGATCCGGTAGGGGACATCCAAGTCCGAAACATATATCTTACATATGCCAATATATCCAATATATTGCCTAACCTTTTTCCTCTGAATCAACTAAGCCTTGGCTTTGGCACAAAAAACTTAGTGATCCCAGTTAAGCGCGACCCGTTGACCATGGAAAGCTTCGTAATCAATGTCGAGGACAAGAAGTGGTCTTGACTTTGGCCAACAAACC
>SKCR01052070.1:0-30741 GCA_019454045.1 Zanthoxylum bungeanum | reverse complement strand
AATTGTCCAACAATCTCCCACTTGGCCTATAGCAAGTCACTCGAGTGTCTAACACCCGAACTATGTACGGTTGGCTCAAATGCTGAGAAAAGGCTTTCGTCAGCGGATTTGAATGATTATCGTCTGATGTGATTTATTCGATCATCACATCGCCACGATGTATGATCCGAATGAATCAGTTGAATATTGAAGTATATATCTGGATCGTTGATGAGACCATTAATTATTTAGCCTGTGCTGACGCCTAGCTCAGCTGCTAACAGAACTATATCTAATCTAATTAGATTTGTTATCGACCCAGAAGGCTTCCATTGCTGCCTCAGCTGCAGCAATAACCCGCATTTGTTGTTTATTCGGTAACAGTATCTTGCTTGGAAGATTTCTAGCTCACTGTTCCGTTATTCAAACTTTGTAGCACCATTTCGACTTATAGTCATTTTTATCGGTTTAGGAAACTTGCAGCAGTGATCCCAGTCACTTCAAGTTCTCATTCTCCATAGTTTAAGACAGCATCCTTAGTTCTCTAAGATACTAACGAATGTTCTTAACATCAATCTAGTGACTATCACTCGGATTGGCCTGTTGTGAATCCATATTCTCAAAGCGTATGAGACACCAGGTCACGTACATTTTTCAATGTACGATTTCTCGGAGAGTTTTCTCGAAAGCCAAGCTTTCACCGATTATTTTATGGGAATATCATTTCCAAGAAATGACATATTATCATTATTTTATAGGACATTTATTGTCAGTGCGCTCCCACTAACCTCCTTATATACACAAGAATCATTTTTCATTTGGAATTAAATCATAAACTATTATGATTACATCAAAACGGTAATTCCAAGAACCTGTTCTTGCTTCAATCCAAACATGGATTGAATAACCTGCAAACATTGTTTGCTTGTTATGGTACGACAAAACTGACAGGATGTTGTAAACATCCTCCGAAAGGTTTCCTTTTTAGGAAAGCAATTTTCCCGTTCAGCTGTCATATTTCATAATGAAACATGTAGATTTAGCAAGCATTATCCAAATGGATTCACCGTGGCAACAAGTAAAAGGTTGAAACGTAATCAACACAATGTTGATAACGATACCTTTCCGTAAAAAACCTAGCTTTATACGTTGGTATGTTGCCATCCATGTATGTCTTCCTTGAAGACTTTATAGTACCAATAGGCACAATGCCTTGTGGTACATCAACTAGTATCCAAACTTGTTGATATACATGGAATCCATTTCGGATGTCATGACACTTTGCCATAATAGGGAGTCGATACCTTGTATCACTTCCTCATACTTAGTTAGTTGGTATTCCTCAATAAGATAGACATCTTTATGAGGTGAGATCAGAAACCCATACCCCAGGTTGTTTTCTGACTCTCTCCGACCTACGTGGTTCTTGTGTATTCGAAGATTATGGTATAGATTCATCCTTGATGAACTATTTGTGTTCCATTAGGAATCGGTGCCTTGAATAGTATTACTCTGATTTTCATCGAGTTTTACTATCCTCCCACTTACCACTGCATATCGGTATTCCTTTTAGGAAAACCGCATGGTGAGCAACAATCTAATTGTTCTCTGTGAGATGAATAAGTACTATACTTATGTATCCTTAGGATAACCTACAATTGGCACTTATCCAATTTGGGTTTTAGTTTGGCATCATCCAAACATATGCCCAGCATCCCAAATATTCAGGAATGAGAAACCCGATTTCTCTCCTGTTCATATCTAATATGAAATCTGTCAAACAGATTTTTATGGAACCTTATTCTAAATAAGTTCTGCACTGTTAATGCTTATCCATTGAAGGAAATAGTAGCTCAGAGCGACTCATGAAACCTTATCATGTCCAACAAAATTCGGTTATCCGTTCGGACATACCGTCAAGTTGACGTGTTCCGAGAGGAGTCCTCATTGAAAGAATATTATACTCTTTCAAGTATATGAGAAACTTATTGCTTAATTATTTTCCATTACGGTCTTACCATGACGGTTTAATACTATAGCCGATCTGTTTGTCTATTTCGTGTCTAAACTTTAAAAGTTTCTGATTTGTGTTCTTCAAAAGAAACACTTAACGATAACGCGATGCCACATCCGTTAAAGGTCACAAAATATTCATATCCACTTCTAGCCTAGCTAGACATGGGCCCACTTGCTTCATTATAAACTAGGGCTAACAGATCTGTGGCATTTGCACTTTTACCAAGTAAATAGTATTTTAGGCACTTTGCCCAATAAACTAGATTCGTAGACTTTATTTGAATAGAACAAATCATTCAAGTACCCCACTCTTCGAAAGTGTGGATATACGAGTCTTGTTTGATTATGTGTCCCAGAAACAATGCCACATCAGTTTCTTCTGATCAAATCAGTTTGAGCTGTTTGTTTGTCATTTTATATTTTTGAGATTTATTTATATTCAAAATAAATTCTGTTATTCACATCTAATGTGTTTATCTCAATATCATCTTTATATAATGAAGCACTTTAGTGTTCTAGAATATAAAGGTTCACCCGCAGCGGGTTAAACACTGATATAGAAATAATGTTTCTAGTCAAACTAGTTACATTATAACAGTTTCCTATTTTAGGTACACACCCGAAAGGTAGTTCCTTACCTTAGGTATCTACGGTTGAAACATCGACTTTCGTCCCGTTTCCAATTCGCAGATAAATCTCTATTGAAGTCAGTATCCTGTTCAAAACAGATTATGAACATCAATAAATATTTATGTATCACACTAAGTATCTAAAATCCAATTTTAATACTAGTAGTGAACATAATTATGACAAACATATTTGAAGTTAGAGCCTTGCCCATCTTCAATTCCTTCATGTCTGCTTTGTCCAAACGGAAGTCACGCTTCCGCGATCCCGTTTTCCACATTTTGGCGAACATTTTAGGATATGTCTTTTATCTTCCTAGAAGATTATAATGATTTTGCCTTTGCCCTTTTCAACACTCCAAAAGCCTTTGGCCAAACCTCTGACTTCTAGAATATCGAAGTAAGGTGCGCCTTGCGCTACTTGCCTTATTGCAAATTTTGACTTTGTCTCATTGAGAATAGTCATTAACTCTCCAAGAGTTATTCATTCCAATTTAGTACTTCTAAAATCTAAAGATAGATTTATGAAGATCCTTCAATTTCATCATCATACTTTAAGGATCTAATCCTTAGTTCTGATTCAGAAATTAAGGAGTCTACTGCGACAAGCTTAATGGATTAAGCACTAAAGTTATCATTACATAAATCTTCCAAAGATCATGCTCGACTATTTGCTTAACTCCGGGTTTAGGCATAATATGTTATTTTATCAAATAAAGTAACTTATTATTTTCCAGGACCATCCTGAAATTTATTCCCAATTTGAAAATTAAACCATTTAAATACATTTTCCCTATGATTATGTTTTAAATGTCAATCTTTCATTTCTATCTTGATTCTAATAGTCCAACTATTTAATCAACGATTTTGGTACTATATATTATAATGATTACAATAGTCCAACTATTTAATCAACTATAATTTAAAAGATTAAAATCAATTATATTGATAACTATAATCCAATTATAAAATGAACTATAAATGAATAGTTTGAATATAGTCCAACTATTTATTAAAAACAACATTTAATATTAGTCCAACTAACATTTAATTTATTTGACGACGAATGATATTTTAATGAGCGTGTATGGCAAGTAATTAAACGAATATTGCAAATTCAATTCTTGCCTCCCACTATTTTTCGGCGAGCCTCTAACCCTCTGTCGAGTACTACGGGAACCGTGTTTTAGCGGGCTAGGATCCCGTTAAATATCACACAATCTTGACTTTAGCCAACAAATTGTATGATAATTAACTAGGTAGATCTCTAAGATCGATTGGATCTAATCAAATTCCTAGATCCGGTAGGGGGACATCCAAGTCCGAAATATATATCTTATATATGCCAATACATCCAATGTATTACCTAACCTTTTTCCTCTCAATCAACTAAGCCTTGGCTTTGGCACAACAAACTTAGTGATCCAAGTTAAGCGCGACCCATTGACCATGGAAAGCTTCGTAATCAATGTCGATGGACAATAAATGGTCTTGACTTTGGCCAACAAACCACAACTTGGACAAGACACTGACATGGAACAAAGCTCTCGTGATTCAAACACATCCTCGAGAGACAAAGGCCTTGACTTTGGCCAACAAGCCAATGCCAGTCTCGGATCTTGAGTGAGAATCACTCAATGGAAGGAAAAATGCTTAATACTTAGCGAGGTGTTTTCGAGTGCAAATTGGCAACCAATTTATTATCTTTGTTAAGGTCTCATCATCATACACCCTTAAACATGCATTCTAAACACATAATAAAGCGCAATGAATAAAATAATAATGATATGCGGATGGATACTTTACACAATGATCCTAGATCAAATCTCTCCCTTTCTCTCTCCCGCTAGCACAAATATTTCTTCTACCTGTTACACTACACTTCTAAAGAAACCTCATTTACATTGAGGGGAATAGGTGAGAAGAGAATACAAAGAGTAAGGAGGTAATAGGCTGGACACGCAGGTCCAATTAATAAATTCTAAATTTATTACAACAATTTCTAAAATTTTCTCACCCATCTAATATCCATCCGATATACATTATTCATGCATCGCAACCATGTATTCACACATAAGAATGTTATCAATCAATCTAATCAAACTAATTAATCTGATAATTAATGATCATCCAATGTTCAAACAACGATTTGATTTTGCTCGAGTCAAACTCTTTTTGCGAATAAGTACTCAAAGTACGAATTCTTGAATTAAATTAAACTACAAAATTAAATCCAATTCAATTTGTATTTTATACTAATTCGCTATTTAATTCCAAATTAAATATTACACTTTATTAATAAACCTTTACGACTTAAATTCCAAATTTAATCGTATGGGTCTCAAAGCCCGATTAACGTCCAACGTTAATTTAATTAAAGTCCAATGGGCTTTTAATTAATTTCTTTAAGGCGTGGACTTTTGGTCAACTTGGGTCAAACCCAATAACCAAAGCTCAATCAAGGAGTAACCCCATAATCCAGAAATCAATTTAGGCCCATTAGGCCCAATTAAACTTTAAAGGTCCAATAGTCGCATTTGGGTTTTATGGAAGCGGTTTTGGGCCAAATTGGATCCAACCAACTTAGCCTAAACCTAACTTGGTACAACCAATACCAATAAGCCCAATTAAAACACAACAAGCCAAAATCCAATTTTAAGGCCCAACATAATTAAATTACAAAATCCAATTTCACATTTAATTATCCTAAAGTGTGTAACACAATTAATCACCCAAATCAATATTTCCAAAACATTAATTTGTACAATTAATCATGCTCAATACAACAAAACATGTCCAACACATTTCATCAAAAATCAAACCCATTCATGGTTCTTTATGTCTCGGTAATATTGGGGATTTTATGTCCGATTCGAATTCAATCCAATTAATTCCACAATCGACATTAAATTAACATCCCGAATGATTTCCAACTCATCCAATGAATCAAAATCAAAAAATCACCAAGACAAAATAGGGCATTACATTCGGCAACGCCAAAATTTTGGGCAAATTTGTTCCAAATAATTTTTAATCAAATTTATCCAATCAATCATCAATTAAAACACATTTAAGCATACTAATTCATCCAATTTCATTATACATGCTCAAAATCAAGTTTACCCAAATTTTAAGCCCTAAACTTTTTCATGCTTTTCCTTGCTCTAATACCATTGTTGGAGTTTACTAAGGTCCCAGGATCAATAAACAAGCATGAAACACAAGTGAATACATACGAGGAGTTTCAGAATACTCATATTGATCGGTTGAGCGACGCGGTAGGCAACAAAACTCAACTTTCTAGCTCTTGGACTGCTCGGCAGTGGCTGTTTGTGCAGTCCTCAAATTCGGCCATTGGAGGTCCTTGAACAAGCTCCAGGCTTCGTCAAACGATTCCCAGCTCATAGGTGTACTTCCCTATCACCTTCGCATGACTTCGTAGTGTGCTAGCACTCTTGATTTTGCAACAAAATCACACTTGCTTCCCTTCTTGCTCACAGTTTTTGCAGAAAAACAGAACAAGAAAAGCCCTTGTTGGGCGAGAGAGAGAGAGAGAAGAATTGGCTCCCAATTCGTGAGTTAAGAGAGAGAGTGGGAAGTTGTGTATGTTAGCTTTTTAATTTCCAAAATCAAATAATAAACATGTACCAAAATTGTGTAAAAGCTTTCTAAAAGTCAACTTACAAATTTTGGCTCAAAAGTAGTAAATGCTTTCTATCAACTCTCATCAAATCACATCAATCAATCAATCAATGGTCACATCACTCAAAGTGACAAGATTTGACGCTTGATGTGACACTAGATGCGACTAGCGATTTGACGCTTGATTTGACTTGCGTGCCGCACTCAAATTCGAAATGTGAATGCGCTCACAAATAATCCCGGGCTCGGGTTCGCTAATTCCAAATTAACGAATTTTCTGTTGTGACGCAATTAAATGATTACTCCTAGTGAAGTCACTATTCACGTCGCTAACGAATTATTTCTAAATTAATTTATTCGCCTGAATTAAAATCTAATTTTTATTTCGCGTCGAAATCCAATTTCGATTAATATATCGAATATATTAATTTAATCGATTAACTCCAAATTAATCGTTATCTCTTTTTAATGATATTTTATCCCAGATAAAATATCTCCGCAATTAATCCCAAAGTAATTTTCTCTCTCATCTAATTAATCCCAGATTAATTAAGAGTGCGAGTCATACGTCATCGGTGAATCTTTGGGAAGCGACCCATGAGATCCCCAGATATGTTGGCAGTAAATTCGGTCGTCGGACTATCCGAACACGTAAGTACCTCGTACTACGTTTATACAGATTTACAAGACAAGGTTGGCTTCTAGCAAAACACCATGCCTACCCAATTCTCCAGAAATATCCTTACAGGAATAAAGGATCTATATCAGACGTAGTATTGCGTATTTCGATCCAGTATCGGATGATCACATGCAAGGCCTGGGGCTGGTATAGAGTCTGCCTCGTACGAAACACATATCGGATTACGAGCAACTAGTCTCTTTAATATCGGATAATCATGACCAAGAAATATTATCCCGACGGTTGCAACATTTTTAGAGAACCAGTTCGTATCCCTACGCGATCATCAACTCCATATGACTAGAGTGACACTTCCGTCTTGACATCACACCCAACACACTACGATTCTCAATATACCCAGTATAGGGGTACAGAGAACTTGTTAAAGTCCTGGACGACCGCAACCAAAGTATATTGATTGTCTCAAGTATTAGCGGTGCAAGTCTCAGGTTAAGACCAAATACACCTACCCTGATTTCGGACTTCCATAGACACATAGTCATACTACCAATGGAATTCTGAGGGGGTCTATCCAGAGCGAAGCTGTTTCCCGTACCATCGGTAAAACACAACCTCCTATTACACTTGTATGAGTATCTTATACCCAAATATATGAGAACTATGTCGTTGTGCCCTCACAATGCGCACAAGTGTAATACTAGTCTTTTACGCATTCATCGATGTCCAATCTCGATAATACTCTGACTAGGGATTTTTATTGATTTATCCTTCATGGATTAATACTGTCTCATATCATTCTCAATCCAGGAAAAAATCACAAGGACCTCCTATCATTTATATATCTTGGTGATCTAATCACAAATGATAAGAGTGCAATCTCTTTTATCACATAGTTAATTTGTACAACAACACCATGATCTGTACAAATAGTGACGCTATATGTCATAATTGTCCAACATACGTCACATCCTTTTTGCAACATGATTCAAAATCCCTCTGCGAAGCTTGGGAAAGATACAAGGATTTGCTCAGAAAATATCCTCACCATGAGATTGCGAAATGGCTACAAGTCCAAACCTTCTACAATGGACTTTCTGGATTAATGAGAACCATAATTGATGCTGATGTTGGAGGTACTTGAATGGCAAACGAAGAAGATCAGGCTTGGGACCTAATTGAAGAAATGACCAATAAAAATTCTTTATGGCCAACAGAAATGAGCATGATCCAACGAATTACTGGTATTTTTGATGTTGGAGCCAACACAGCATTGAGTGCCAAGATGGATCAGATTTGTAAAAGTCTGGATACTCTTAATATGAAGGTTGATGCTGGATCCACAAGTTCACTATATGGTGGAGCATTAGAGTCATAATCTTACAACCAACATGAAGAGATGGTGAATTATGTCAACAATGTCAACAAATAGATGAACAATCTATATTCTAATACCTACAACCCAGGTTGGAGGAATCATCCCAATTTCACATGGAGCAACAATTCAGGGCAAAAGAATAATCCACAATCAGGATTCCAACAGCAGAACAAAGGCCATAAGTATGAAAAGAACTAGGAATAGCAGAAGTACTTACCTTGTTCAAAAAGCAACAAGCAACATATGATGCTATGTTTCAAATCCAATATGCTTCTATAAAGGCACTGGAAAATCAAATAGGACACTTGGCCAATGCTCAGAGTTACAGACCGCAAGGAAACCTTTCTAGCAACACAAAACCAAATCAAAGGAACAGAGGGAATGAGCAATGTCAAGCATTTACCTTGAAAAGTGGTACGCAAATCAACAAAGATGTTGGAATCAAGGCAATTGCTGAGGAAGTTCCAAAAGAAAGCAGCAAAACAGATCCATAGATGGAGGAAAAAGAAGCAAAAGCAAATGATCAAGAAAAATTTACTCCACCTCCACATTTTCCACAACGTCTCCAGAAAACTAAACTGGACAAGCAGTTTGCTCGATTCCTGGAGATTTTCAAAAAGCTGCATATCAACATTCCATTTGTAGAAGCGTTGGAACAAATGCCCAGTTATGTCAAATTCATGAAAGAAATTTTGTCATGAAAGCGAAGATTAGGAGATTACGAAACAATAGCATTGATAGAAGAATGCAGCGCCATCATTCAGAGGAAGCTTCCCCCAAAGTTGAAAGATCCTGGTAGTTTCACCATCCCTTGCACCATAGGCGAACATTACTTCGGTAAGGCTTTATGTGATTTAGGTGCCAGTATTAACTTGATGCCTTTGTCTATTTACAGGAAACTGTAAATTGGAGAAACAATGCCCACCTCAGTTACTATGCAGCTTGCTGACAGATCGCTCACATTTTCTAGAGGTGTAGTGGAAGATGTATTGGTTAAAGTCGACAAATTCATTTTCCCTGCAGATTTCATTATCCTTGACATGGAAGAAGACAAAGATGTACCTATGATCCTCGAGAGACCATTATTGGCTACAGGTCAAACTGTTATTGATGTATAAAAAGGAGAATTAACCATGAAAGTGCAGGACCAAGAAGTTAAATTTAATGTTTTCAAAGCCATTAAATTCTCGAGTGATGAAAAAGAGGAGGAATGTTTCAGAATTGATGTTGTAGATAGTATCATCCAGGATACTGATGCAATGCAACTTCCCATGGATAAACTTGAAGCTTGCATAACTAACATGACCGACATCGAGCTAGATTATGAAATTCTGGAATGTATCAACTATCTTGACAGACCCTTTCGCTTCAAAATGACACCACAGGTGGAAAGTTTGGAACTATCGAAAAATGAGCGAATCAAGCCCTCGATTGAAGAACCACTGCAGCTGGAACTAAAGCTACTTCTGAGCCATCTCAAGTATGCATTCTTAGGAAACTCTTCTAATTTACCTATGATTATTTCTTCATCGCTAACATTGGAGCAGGAAGATAAGTTGCTGAGAGTGTTACGAGAACACAAGAAAGCCATTGGTTGGACTATAGTAGACATTCGAGGCATTAGTCCATCATTTTGCATGCACAAAATTGTGATGAATGACGAATACAAAGCTAAAGTGGAGCATCAACAGAGACTAAATCCAATCATGAAGGAGGTCGTGAAGAAAGCAATTATCAAATGGTTGGATGCCGACATCATTTATCCCATCTCTGACAGCACGTGGGTGAGTCTTATGTAATGTGTGCCAAAGAAAATAGGAATTACTATAGTCACAAATGAAAAGAACGTGCTGATTCCAACAAGAACGGTGACTGGATCGAGAGTATGAATGGACTACAGGAAGCTAAAGAAAGTTACAAGGAAAGATCATTTCCCGCTACCATTCATTGATCAGATGCTAGACAGATTGGCGGGACATGAGTTCTATTGTTTTCTGGACGGATACTCGGGGTATAATCATATTGCCATCACCCCAGAAGATCAGGAGAAAACCACTTTTACATGTCCGTATGGTACTTTTGCTTTCCGTAGGATGCCATTTGGACTATGTAATGCTCCTGCTACATTTCAACGTTGCATGGTGGCCATTTTCTCAGACATATTGGAACAAAGTATGAAGGTTTTCATGGATGATTTTTCTGTGTTTGAGATTCGTTCGACCACTGCTTGCAAAATCTGGAAAAAGGTGTTACAAAGGTATGGAGATACTAACCCGGTACTCAATTGGGAGAAATGTCACTTCATGGTGCATGAAGGCATTGTCCAGGGACATCGGATCTCACAAAAGGGAATCGAGATAGACAAAGCAAAGATCAAGACAATTGAAAAACTACCTCCACCATTATCGGTCAAAGGAATTCACAGTTTTCTCGGACATGCAAGCTTTTACAAGAGATTTATCAAAGACTTCTCTAAAATTGCTAAACTTCTGTGCAATCTTCTGGAGAAAGATGTGCCTTTCAACTTCTCTAAAGAATGCAACGGAGCTTTTGAGATCTTAAAACAGAAGCTGGTCTATGCCCCCATTATAGTAGCACCAGACTGGACCATTCCATTTGAGGTGATGTGCGATGCTAGTGACTTTGTTGTAGGTGCAGTTTTGGGACAATGTAAAGCAAAAATTTTCCATACCATTTACTACTCCAGCAGAACTCGGAATGAAGCACAACTCAACTACACAACCACTGAAAAGGAGTTGCTCGCAGTTGTGTTTACTCTTATAAATTCCGCTCCTATCTGATGGGTCCCAAAGTGGTGGTCTACACAGATCATTCAGCAATTAAATACCTGATCGCGAAGAAAGATGCAAAACCCAGATTGATCTGTTGGGTGCTTTTACTAGAAGAATTTGACATGGAGATCCGAGATAGTAAAGGGACAGAAAATCAAGTGGCAGATCACTTATCGAGGCTTGAGAATGGAGAAACAGCTGGCAATGAATTGACAATCAAAGAAAATTTTCCAGATAAACAGTTATTTGCCATGAAACAAAACGATAATCCTTGGTATGCTGACTATGTAAACTATATAGAATTGGGAAAATGGCCGTTGGAATGGACATGTCAGCAATGAAAGAAGTTCTTCAAAGAAGTCAAGCACTATATCTGGGATGAGCCGTACTTGTTCAAACACTGTGCTGATCAATTACTGCGGCGTTGTGTTCCACATGAGGAGGTCAATAGTGTCTTGCAGCACTGTCATTCATCCCCATACGGCGGACACTTCAGCGAAAATAAAACTGCAGCCAAAGTCCTACAATCAGGTTTGTTTTGGCCCACTCTGTTTAAAGATGCTTACTTATTTTCTCTTTAATGTGACAGTTGCCAGAGAATGGGAAATATATCGAGGAGAAATGAAGGACTTGTGCAAAATATTCTGGAAGTTGAGATATTTGATGTATGAGGGATTGATTTTATGGGACCATTTGTTCCATCATTCGGAAACCTGTGTATACTAGTTGCAGTAGACTACGCTCCAAATGGGTTGAAGCAATAGCACTGCCATCAAATGATTCAAAAGTGGTGATAAAGTTCTTTAAAAAGAATATTTTCACTTGCTTCGGAACACCTTGGGCAATTATCAGTGATGGTGGCACATATTTCTACAACAGATACTTCGATGCACTCCTATCCAAATATGAAGTTACTTATAAAGTTTCCACTACCTACCAAGCACAGTCAAATGGACATGTTGAAGTTTCAAACAAGGAGATCAAAAGAATCTTGGAAAGAACCGTTGGATCAATAAGGAGGGACTGGTCTACAAAACTGGATGATGTAGTATGGGCCTACCAGATAACTTACAAAACACCCATTGATATATCCCCATATTGAATGGTGTTTGGGAAAGCATGCCATCTGCCAGTGGAGCTTGAACACAAAGCGTACTGGGCACTGAAGAAGTTAAATCTTTATCCACAAGCAGCAGAGGAAAAACGGCTCCACCAACTCAATGAATTGGAGGAATTTCGCCTACAGGCTTATGAGAATGCCGGAATATACAAATAAAAGACAAATAAGTGGCATGATCGAAAAAAAGTCTGCAGACAACTGGAACCAAGGCAGCAGGTGTTGTTATACAATTCAAGGTTGAAACTTTTCCCTGGGAAGCTGAAATCAAGGTGGTCGGGTCCATTTGTGATTATTCAGGTTTTACCATATGGAGCTGTTGAGTTACTTGATCCCAACACCAACGATACATTCAAAGTTAATAGCCAGCGTGTCAAGCACTATTGGGGAGAATCATTTGAGCGACAAAAAGAAAGTGTCACACTTTCAGATCCAGCCTAACGTTCGGGCAGTCATGTCTAGTTGACGATATTAAACATAGTGCTAGCAGGGAGGCAACCATGCAAATTGTGTATATATTCAGATTTGGTGTGTTTTTATTTTTATAGGTCAGTCACATTTCATGATGGAAGACGTTCTCATAAATCTTCACAAGCAATTTATTTCTCTCCCTCAAAACTCTCTGATGAAAGTCTATAAAGCTCGCTTGGAACGAATGAGACTTCTAAAGATCAAAGGTATTCCTAATGACATTCGCTGGATTATTGAAGCACAAGTCCAATTGGCATGTGCGTCCTCTGACTCTTTTATTTCATATCTGTCTGGTTTAGGAAGAAGCACCTATGCTAAGAAAAGAAGAGCTAAAAGACTAGGTGTTTGCTATAAATGTGCACGCATGATGTGTAATACTCGTCGTCGTTCTTTAGGAATGGTGTCTGATAACCGTGAAGATAAAATTAAATTCATTATAGATGGCTTGAGTAAGGAGTGTTTGGATGACATATCATTGACTCTTGAGATGCATTCCAGTGGATATGTGCATCACGTAATTCACATGTTATATACACAGTTCCGAAAAGAAAGACAACATTTAAGTCTCGCGAATCTGACTCTAAAAGACCCTATTTGCCAATTTATAAGAAAATTAGATGAGAAGTTTGTCCCTGACGCATAGACGTCATTCAGTTGTTAGTTCTTGTAAATATTATTCTCTTTGTATTTATCTAATAATTGAGATTTCTTTTGTTATTTTCTTTTATTTTATTCGACAGGATCCATAATTTTTTACTTTCACGATATATTTTACTGTTTCGCTAATAATTGTCATTTGGCAGGTACTAGTGCTATTATTACTCACCATTTTTCAGGTTTTATAAATTCAGCTCATCATTGCACTTTTCAAGACATCCAGAGTTAATAAGTAAATAAAAAAATGGAAGCCACTTTAAGAAGACGAGTTGTAAATATCTGTGTGTTTTGTGGTACTAGTGTTGGTTCTAAGCCATAGTTCGTTGAGGTAGTACATGAATTGGGTAGAGTCATTGCTGAAATGAATATGCACCTAGTATATGGTGGTGGCAATCTTGGACTAATTTACAGTGTTATTTTTGGCGAACTTGAATATACACCAGAAACCAATTGGACTGTTTAACGTTGATGGGGATTTTCTTTGTGTGTTTCTTTATGATGCCCGGAGGAATGGGTTCGTGTCAAAACCTGTAAAAGATATCCTATTTACTGCCAGAACTGCCCATGATTTAATTGACCAAATTTTAGCCTTTAAACCACAAATTGACCCTATCCTTCCTAGATTAATTGGTCCGATAATGATCGTGGTAAAAAGCGTCGGATAAATTTGGATCTTAACCTTTAATTTTCTTTTTAAATGTAGAATCTCAGCTAAACAGGTATTGTTTTCTAAACTCTTATTCTACTTTTTAGACATTGGAGACAATGTCTCAATTTGGTTTGGGGGAGGGGAATAGTTGACTAGTATCTTGCTTTTATTTTTTTGTAGTGTTGTTTTTATTTGATTTTTAGTCGAAAATTTTAAAAAATTTTTTAAAAAAAAAAGAAAAAAATGAGAAAACAAAAATTTGTGTTTTTGTATTTTTTTTAACTTGACTAATCAGGTGAAATTGGTGTGAGATAGCTGTGTAAGGAATTTTCATTCCTGAGACATATCTCAACATATTTCGTAACAAGTTAATTTTTGTTTATTTCCTTTTGAATTATTTAATTTATGAATTATTCATGATACTGACTAAATTGGATCTTCATATGCTCAATTGACATGTATTATCAACATGCATAGTAATATACAGCCATGAGTTGTAAGTGAAAAGTTTGTAATATTCAGTGCTCTCATTTAATTGGATGAAGCATCTAAAAAAAAGTGATGGAAAAAAAAACATCTGAAATCCGAGTAATTAAGTCTGTAGGGGTGTTTTAACACCTAGTGCCCTAAAATCAAATGGTTTGGGAGTCACTGGCCTAAAGCTCGCTACATGGATTGAATATGTTATAAAATATATATATATATATGAAATCTGAGTAATTAATTTTTAAGGGTGTCTTAACACCTAGTGCCCTAAAGCCGACTGGTTTGAGAGTCACTGGCCCAAAGCTCGCTACATGGATCGAAGATATTGTATATAAATAAATAAATAAAAATCAATCAAAAAAGAAATCCATTGCTAAAAAAATGTATTGTGGGCACAATGATTTGATTAACTTTAGGACAAAAATATTACGCTATTTTCAAATACACTTATGAATATTGTGGGCACAATGATTTAATTAATACCTTGTTGGTTATGTATATGAAAATGGTAAAAATAATTGGGGAATTTACTTATTTGGTAATTTAGAAAGAAAGAAAACAAATACTAACTTGGATAAGAAGTTTCACTTGTTTAGTCACTAACTTGTTTATTCTCTTTTCTCTTATCTGTTTTCTTTTGTGTGCATTAGATTGACGTTTATGGGTATCATCACTGTAAGCCCTCACGAGACTACAACTCGTCCACTAGGGACACATAGGGTGGAGGAATTTCTCCATGAAAACCTAAAGGAAAGTATATTGTATATTTATTTAAATTTTCTTGTATTTTATTTTATTTATTAATAAAATTTTGTGTGTTTTCACTTACAGCTTGAGCAGGTAATCTCATTCTGCTGGGGTGAAAATGTGAGACTTTTAATATAATAAATTAGATTAATCTCCCTATTTTAATTAAAATTTGGATTATTTAGTTACCGCCTATATTTTCGGTTTAGGTGACAACTTTTTTACCGCCTATATAGTCAGTTTTACATTCCAGACGTAGTTTCCGCCTGTATGGTCGGTTTAGGTAATAACCTTGTTACCGCCTATATGGTCGGTTGGACTGAATTGAGACAAATGGAATTTTTGTTTTTATGGTTTGGTTAAATATAATTAATTAATTGGTAAACATTGAAAATAAGGGAGATCGATATATTTTATACTACTTGAACGATACGTGCACTTGTGTTATACGTGTGTGATCACACCGATCAAGCTCTCCACTCTCTCCACACGCCCCCAGACGCGACTAGCCAGATGAGTGTGCCGGCCATCCCTCCTCCCTGTGGTGGCCGGCGGCAGCCCAGAATGCTGATGACTGCATGAAAATAAGAGAAAGGTACGCGTGTATGGGTAACCCGATCCGGGCTTATCGCTTCATTTCACGACCTGAGCCACCCGTTAAATCGAAGCTCTCAGAGTGTACTACAAGATGGAAGTGATAATTTTTCCGATCTGTGCTCGGTTGTACGTGAAACGATGAAGCAAGATTTGAATGAACAATGACCAATGATGAACAGTAACTCCGATCAGAATTTCATCGATTCCAGCGCGTTCATGATATTACCAAAATGTTTAGTTAAATCCGGGAAGGTTCAGAGGGTTCAGGACCCTTCCGTAGCTTTGCAGAAACTTTTTCGGAAGATTTTCTAAAAATACGTAAATTGAGAATTTAAGTTAACTGATGACTTCGGTTAAAATATTTGTCAACTTTAAGCTCTGATACCAATTATAGGAAACAACTTTCCTTAGCGTAGCGGAAGTTGCAAATGGGGGCACTAGCTCTGGTATGAACCCTTAAAATTTTCTTTGCCTTCTCCTTTTGTTGTAGCCGAATTCCTCCAACTCTTGAAGAATGGATTTTACTCATTTGATGTAGATGAGTTTCCTTTGATGTATAACACTTGGATCAACCACCCGATCTTCCGAACTATGACTCGAAACCAACAAATCGAAGTTTGGGCTTCACTTACAAATATTAACTCTAAACGTTTTAGAGAAGTATAAAATCAAACTCTAAACTATTTAGAGAAAAAAGTTGTCACAAATTTTGTCTGGCTTTTTAGAAAGATATTGAATGAAGAAGGTCAATATATGTTTCATTCTAATTTCTTTTACTTCCCAACACTTAAGAAAATATTTTTTCTCTATAACTCTCTCACAACTATTATGAATGTGTTTCAATTCTCTCTCTCAATTGTATGAATTGATTCAACTAATGAAAGAGTGGAGATGGTAGAGATAATATTCCATCCAAAAAACCATCCAAAGCATAAGAAATGTTAAGCAAAAGACAAAGCCATTAGGTGTATACATACCACATAATAGCCATAATAAGTTGGAGAGCATGGTGAGCCATTTGGCTATGTCTCCAAGGTTAATAAAAAAATCATTATCTTAATAATTATTTAATTACCCTTATTATGATGTAGTAATTATCTCATAATTCTTACAAACTTGATTATCTCATAATCATGATTTGATTATCTCATAACCAAATATTTCAAGAAAATATATTGTGAGCATATTATTAGACAATATAATTATATTAGGTTAGCTACA
The DNA here is from genome assembly GCA_019454045.1 of Zanthoxylum bungeanum. Classification (NCBI taxonomy): domain Eukaryota; kingdom Viridiplantae; phylum Streptophyta; class Magnoliopsida; order Sapindales; family Rutaceae; genus Zanthoxylum; species Zanthoxylum bungeanum. The sequence goes on along the minus strand of SKCR01052070.1, from coordinate 13,726 downwards.
GTTAATCGGTGTAGCACATGGACCAAATGAACCTACGGTTGTTGGCGTTTTGGGCAAAGGGCGCGGTAGAAGCGTTGTTCGGGCGAAATCGTAATTCCAAAACTTTTTTAAATTACCGAATGAAATATTCAATATCCAATATGAATAATTCATTTATATTTCACCTGAACATATTTATTCGATATCAAATAATGAAATAAATAATAAACAAACGTCGCGAAACTTTTACGAAAATGTTTTTTTTGCAAAATGGCATAAAACATGTTTTTGACCGAACCGACTACCCAATAAATATAAGGGCTGCCCAGGTCAGCCCTAATAGTATTTGGACAGCCGTCACTCGGTTGGCTCAAAAGTCACCAGTAACGCCGTTTTTCGCCATTTTCGCTTATTTCAACTCCGAAATAATTTCCGACAATTGTTCCAATACCCAAAACACATCAAATATATTCAAATGAAATATTTTTCATCACCATATTTACTGTTATTCCAGATCTGATCCAGAATGCAAAAATGTCAATTTTCATTCTTTAAATCCAATTTTTCAAGATTAATCCAATTAATCAAAACACCAATCAAAGTCACCACACATGAACTACCCAAGAAAATTCTAGGCATTACAAGAGTGGTCATAACACTCTAGAATGGCAACATATCATCAAATGATCAAATTGGATAATTATTACAATAATATTACCCAAAACAACTTCACACATGCATTAGGCTTCCAATTCCATCCTCCAAATCCAAAACACCCAAATTCACATGAAAAGAAGAAATCCTAGAGTCTATGTACAAGATCAAGAACAAGAAACATGCTTTCAAGCTTAGGGATATTGAGTATTACCTCTAATTCGCCAATTTCCTAAAGCCCTTTTTCTTGATTTTCTTCATTTTCTTTGTTGAATCTTCAAACAAATTTGAGAGGGTTTTTAGGAACAAGTTTTGGCCATGGAGGATGGTTAAAGTGAAGAAGAAAAAAATTTTCCCTTTTAAAATTGCCTTAGCCGACATACCAAGAGTAAAATTGTCATTTTTGGAAAAAATTTATTTTGATCCAAAATCAAATTAATAAATCATGCAACTTGTTTCGAATAAATAATAAGCATGTGTGATAACAATTATAACAAATGAAAATTATTTAATTAAAATAAAAATAAAGTTAAAGTAGTCAAAAATCAAATTTAACACTTTAACCTTAAATTTAATGCCATGTGTGACCAATAATAATTCAACATATATTCCATAACAATTATAAAAATATATATCAATTAATCATCTAAATATTTAACATTTAAATATCTAAATAATTAATTAATATAATTATTGATCCATATGTATTTTATTTACATTAAATAAAATACGTATAGAAGTGACATATGTCAAAATCTAATTTGATAATTAATTAATGTGTATCTAATAAAATATGTATCAAATACAAATACAAAATAATTACGATTGACTGAAAATGCCCTTATGCTTGTGTTTTCGTTTAACCGTTTAAATGATTCGAATTAACTCATTTATTTCGGTGAAGTATTATGAATAATCTGTATTATTCATAATGCGTTGCCCAAGTGCTCAACGAGTACACTTCATCTCTCTAAGTTTAGGTTTATCTGTCACGAAATCCAATTTCGTGTCCATAATTCACTGACTCATGAATTATGACGACCACATATAATCTCACTAAACTATACAAGTCGAGGTCATTGAATAGGTATAATCCATCCATCCCAGGATATCCATATTATACATAGGATATAGATGAGAACGTCAAATCCTTTCGGTATAATATAGTCGACTTTTTAAATTTACGATCTCTAAATAACACTCGGAACTGATTTCCGAAGTTACACCACGGTCATGGATTTACTAGATTGCAAACATGTATAGGATGCATATGCCCTGTACACAAGACAGACAGATTCTATCTTGATACACACAAGATTTCATGAGTCTCAGTCCATACCCAACGAACAGGCAGAGGTCTGATCTAAATAGATCGGTGACATGACTGCCATCAAAGTGTGGAGGTTAACTCATATATCCACAATGATATCTCAAGTCGAAGGACCACTATGCTCGCTCAACTCGAGAAGATTCCTATTGACGTTGGTGTACCATCATTAGGAAATATTCAGTGAGTCATTAAGTGTTTATCAAATAAACACCTACATGTCTATACGAGTCTTCCGAGACTCTTGGTTCATTGTGATAGACCATCAGACCAAGTCACGATATACGACATGTACTGGTCTCAGCAGATTTTACTAACCGACCCGTGTTAATAAATGTTGACCAGGAAATTTATTTAAGGATATTCATCTTATAGTGCGCTTCCCAATGTCAATTACAAACTACGTTGTAACTTCGAACTACATTGTAAATCCTAGGGCTTTGTCTAATATACACATATCACTAAACCAGATTTACTTTCAATCTAATTGTAACTAGATTGAATATTTGTATAAAAGATAAGAGGTGCTACCATTAAATAAGTAATATTATGGAAAATGAAATTGCTCGTATTTATGAATCAGACATAAATACTATCCGGATTGGCACTCCGAGCACCAACCCTAACAAAGGTTTCGAGCTCCAATAATCTTGATATATTAATTAAACTCTTTAATAAAATATTACGAATTATAATTTCACATTATTCCACTAAAAACTCGAAGTTGAACTCTCGTCACCGTATATGGAAAATATAATTTGAACATCTTCGGTTTCCATCAATATAATCACTATATATGGATATAGCCCTTCACGAATATCTCATAAATAGAGTCGGGTCATTGGTCCGTTAAACCCCTCTAAATATTTTATCTCTTAAGTACCATTGATTTTATAATGAACAATTAATTCATAACAATTATGAATACAAAACTTTCATAACAATTATGAATACAAAACTTTCTAATTCGTAATAGAAGAGTTGAGTGCTCAAATTGGTCAAGTCTCGAATCAACTCTAAGATGAAGTGAACTTCATATCTTTGTAAAACGTTCCCAGCTACACACCAAACCATATCCCCAAAATACGTAGTTGTTGGCCGGGAATGCAACAACAACCTCACCTTAGTAAATCAAAGGACATAGGCTACCATGCAGGAGTTCATAGTACACTCAGGATTAAGATCGAATCCATATATGACCATCTATTATATAAAATAAATTTCTTCGGTTAACCGATATTAAAAGATATTCATTTTATCTAAGTCCAGTCCTATATGATCTCATCATACAAGGTGCCTCCATTCCAATGTCACTACATGAACGATCCCAGATTAAGGTCGTCATACAAGTATAGAATGGACCGCAGCTATAGATGAACCACAAATAAAGTACCATATTTGTTTGCTCTCTATGGACTATTTAGATTACTAACTTAAGACTTATATCCTCTTGTGCATCAAACATACACTAATTCTGAAAAACGAAGAGTAATCAAGGTAAACAAGATAATTGGACAATATGCGATTTAAATCAAACAACTTTGATAAATAAATAATGTATTTATTATTACAATAATCAATTCTATTTACAATACATAAAGCCATAGGACATATATCTCTATAAGGGCACCGCTTGAAATTTTGGAAAGTTGCATGGTTAAATGCGGAAGGGAAAGAAACTTAGAGAATTTGGAAAATAGTTAAGCCTCGTCCGGACATTACCTACGTCTGGTTAAACCTATCTCAAACATTAACATCAGGCCGAACATCACCTATGCATGGCAAGACCTCTCTCAGATATGAATTGACAGCCCGATATATGTATTGGAAGTTCTAAATCCAGCTAGATATAATACACCTACTGGTTATCCAATGAAGTAGTTTGATTATGCCAAACTAATAAGGGATTTAGCTTAAGATTTTTTTTAATGTCATTATTATCCCATAAGTCTTATGCCTATTTAATGGAAGTAAGATGAATGAAAAGGGCAGAAAAATGAACAAAGAGGATTAGCATAATGAAAAAACACAATGAATTGGTCTGTTTTCTGAATAACTCGCCGAAAATGGGGAAACTCCATGGACTTCTCAATGTATTTTTCTCTAGGCTCTAAGTAGTTGGATTATGGCAAACTAATAAGGGATTTAGCTCAAGATTTTTTTAATGTCATTATTATCCCGTAATTCTTATTCCTATTTAAAGGAAGTAAGATGAATGAAAATGGGAGGAAAATGACAAAGAGGATTAGCAGAATGAAAAAACACAATGCATTGATAGCAAAAGAAGAGTGAGTTGAGAAAGCACAACAAAAAGCCTAGAGAAAAATACATTGAGAAGTCCTGGTGTTTCCCCATTTTCGGCGAGTGATTCAGAAAACAAACCAATTTTCAGAGGCGTCTTACGAGCGAAATACACTTAAGGTATAACTTGATGGAACTTTTATTGCTATTTCTACTCATTTTACAGAACTATCTTGATAGAGTATGTCCAGTCGGACTTGATTCACATCCGACCGACCATACGTAAGTTAAAATATGTTTGGTCATATATGGTGGTTCTCCGTTAGTGTATTGGATGGAAAGCCCGAGGTAAATTCAATATCCAATTGTGAACGATAATATGTTCTGTACTAGGGATTAACTCCACGTACCACTGGGAAATGAATATACGGAAGTTTGTTTTTTTACAGAATTAGGCTTTTATTAATACAATGCCATATCTAGTTAATTTACCTTTGTTTGTGTTTTGTAGTCACTTTATTGTTATTATTCTATTATTATTATTATTATATATTAATGCTGCTTCTTTATTATGGTTCTATTTTTGTATATCAGGCCATATTTGTATAGGTCCGACAAGACACTGATGATATGAATAAATTCCGATCAAGCTTCCTTAAAACTAGGCCGACAAGGGATGTATATTTCATTTATTTGTGGTTTTGTCACTATTGCCTTCATACTTTTTTTAGTCATTTGTTTTAATGTTATATTGTTAGTGCTACATCTATGTTGTTATCATTGATAGAGCTATTATCATTCCTGATAACTATTTACGTAGCGTTTCATATGTTATATTTTTTAATTACCTTATTGTTACTATAACATTGCTAAATCTTTTATTACTGTCATGTGTGTGACCTTGAGTTTCCAGCCTTTCTGGTTTACGCAACACATCCGACCGGACTTCAAGTAAGTCCGGCTTTACATTGGGGATATCCACCAGATCGTGCCTATGTCTGGCCAGGCTTCTATGAAGCCTGACTAACGGGATATGTGATCTGTCTTACTTAATTGTCTTTTTGTTTTGCTACTGGTATTATTTTATCTTTTTTTTTTTTTTACTTTCAATGCCTTATTAATGGTTGCGCCACTGTATACTATATAAATTTTTATTGTATGTTTTTGCATTATAAGACATGTCATCGCCTTTTTAAACATAAATATTAAACTAGCATCAGTAAGGGACCATTTCAAAATCAAAGGGTTTAAGGTCGAACTTTATTATTGGTGTAGTGTAGCCTTAATTCTTTCCCAGTGTATTATACTTGGTGGTGACTCTTTTATTCTCTAGGTAGTCCCATGTGGGTTATCCGTTTTCTCTACGGGGTGCGAGCTCAACAGTGTCACGATCACCAATGTCATAGATATAGCGGTAAACCCATAGTGACTCCACTGTGAATAGAGAATCAGTCATAGAAAAATACCTTGTAGTATTCATGGTGAGATTAAGGTAAGCCATGTCTTCATTTCTTTAGCATACCCTTCAAACCCTGATGACATTGCATCTCGTGAAATCACTTTAAATCAAGACAGTGGATCACTATGTGATGATAACCATCACTTGTTGGCAGGTACCTAGGGTATAGAAATGGTTCGTTCATTGGTTGATTGAACCATTGGGTGGGGAGACCTAATTATGGATAAGGCTTCACTGATGAGAGACTAAGCATGAACCCCAGATCAAGCCCATAGTTGCTTCTCTTAAGGAATAAGCCTCCCGATGCTTATATTTGGGCCCTAATTATTTGAAGTCATTTAACCATTTTTCCATAGAGTTAAAACATGTTGGGCCTTTCATTAGGACAAATTTGCGTTTCATGATAATTTGGTTGAAAACATTGAAATGTCGACGAACCAACTTGTATGAAAACTTGAATGGAACTATAATATTTATTTATGGCTTGAATGTGCTAAATAAATAAGTTAGATATATGTACTAGCTTTCATCCAAAAGGGTACGCCTTGATTTAGCCCATTTTTACAGCCTTAAATATTTTTGAAGCCCATCCCTAATAACCATGATTACTAAGGGTCCATTAGCCAAGGTTTACTCATTAGCATAGGAGAAAACGAGTTTATGTACCCCTTGTTGAGCATAATCTAAGCCAAACTTAGGAAAGATATTGGACTTATCAAAGATGTATGAGGATTAAGGTTGGAAGGATAAATGCTTATGTTTGATTATACCATGCATTTCTTGCAATGCATGTATGCATGCATCACACTAACCTTTTCTGGTTGCAACAATCATAGAAGCACGTTAGGTTAGGGAAAAAAATATGCTAGGCAGAAGTCAATCAACAATCTCAAAAATAGTCAACGATGAAGGTTCCCGTGTAGATCGGTTGAAAGCTAACATGGACAAAACTACTGAATAATTGCAGACTCTCGACAATGTTATGGCCAACTTGATGGTGCATCAGGTTGTAGGGACCGAGACTAGTGAAGGGAGGCACAATGAGCCTATAAACAGTATATATGATGAAACCCCTGCTCTAGATGATGATATAGTTGAATATGCTACAAGTAGGATGACCAATTCCTAAAAAGAACTCCAAACGCTAAAGGAAAAATAGGAGTAAGTTGCCCAAAAGATGAAAGGAAAACATGAAGATCTCTTATACTATGATTCCATAGCGTTCGAAGGAATTTTAGGTTTCAACCTTAGACTTAATAGCCCACGATCTTCCTTAAGGATATATAACCATTAATAGATTTCCTTTAAGGATAGACATATACATGTCGGGCACGGGTAGCCACAATTGGAACTTAATATTAATGAATTCAGGTAACTTGGTTAACATAGACATATGATTAATTGGGTTACACTGGGTATTTGCATCTGACCATCGACATAGGCTTTTGTATAATTTTGTGTTCCAGGTTAGTAAACCAATATATTGCACAAACATGAGATAATCACTTCATCTTTAAATGATATTGGAAGGATTCACAACCCTAGATAATTTAATAATATTGATTATACCTTTAATTCACTTTCACACTATTTTATTTAATTGTTTTAGTTTAAAGTCACCATCCTATCAAACAACCAATCTATTAGATACTCGAAAACATTTGGCTTAATAAATTAATAGCTTAGGTATTGAGTCTGTTGGATTTCTACTATCGTCCCAAGATCATTCAAGCAATGAAAAATACTATAAAGAAGTATGGTGGAATCATACTTACATTGATCGGATTTTGATGCGAGGAACAACAAAATTTTTGTTCAAGCTTTGAAGCTCTCGGCAATCCCCATTTTGTGCTCCTTTGATTTTCGGTCAAGCCCTCCATGGATGATCTACAAGCTCCAAGCTTTTTGAGTGGATTCCATGCTCAAGGGTTTGTTTCCCTATCACATTTGGATGAGTCATTGTATGTGCTAGCATCATGAATAATTTTCCACAAATCTTTCTATCTATCTCTCGACAATTGAAGAAATTTGGGAGAGAAAAATTGGCCCAAGGCCGAATGTGGAGAGGAGGAAGAGAGAAGTGAGTTTTGTAATCTAATACACAAAAATGAAAGTCAAATATCAAAATAATAAAATATATATATGTCTTTCAACCATCACAATTGATGTTTCACACTCAAGCATCAACCAACAACTTCCATCACAATAAAGTGATAAGTTGACTAGTGATTTGACGCTTGATGTGACATGTGGGCCCCACTTGATTCGAAATGCGAGTGGGCCTGCAAACACTCCCGGGCTCGGGCTCGCTAATTCCGAATTAATGAATTTTCCGTTGCGACATAATTAAATCAAATTTAATTAAATAATTATGCCTAGCAAAATTACTATTCATATCGCTAGCGAATTAATTATAAATTAACTCGTTCGCCCGAATTAAATTCTAAAATTAATTCCGTGTAGAAATCTAATTTCGTATAATATATCGAATATATTATTTTATTGATTAATTCAAAATTAATCGTTCTCTCTCTTTTAAATAATATTTTATCCGAGATAAAATATCTCCGTAATTAATCCTAGATTAATTTTCTCTCTCTAATAATTAATCCCAGATTAATAATGTGCGAGTCATACGTCATAGATGAATCTTCGGGAAGCGACCCATGAGATCCCCTGATATGTTGGCAGTAAATCCGATCGTCGGACTATCCGAACACGTACGTACCTAGTACTACGTTTTTACTGATTTACAAGACATGGTTGGCTTCTAGCAAGCACCGTGCCTACCCAATTCTCCAGAAATATTCTTAAATGAATATGTAATCTATATCAGGCGTAATATACGTAGTATTGCGTATAGCGATCCAGTATCAGATCTCACGTGTTAGGCCTGGGGCTGGAATTGTGTCTGCCCCGTACGAAGCACATGTCGGATCTCTGGTAACTAGTCTCTATAATCGGATAATCATGACCTAGTCATATTATCTCGATGACTGCAGTACTAAAGAGTACTAGTTCCGTATCCTATATGATCATCATCTCCACTATGACTGGAGTGATACTTCCATCTTGACATCACACCCAATACACTACGATTCTCAATATACCCAGAAGAGTCGTACACATAACCGGTTAAAGCCCTGGACGACCGTAACTAAAGTATATTGATTGTCGCAAGTATTAGCGGTGCAAGTCTTAGGTTAAGACCAAATACACCTACCCTGATTCGGACTTCCATAGACACATAGTCATACTACAAATGGAATTCCGAGGGGTCTATCCAGAGCGAAGCTGTTTCCATACCATCGGTAAACATAACCTCGTATTACACTTGCATAAGTATCCAATACTTAAATATATGAGAACTATGTCGTTATGCTCCCACAACGCGCACAAGTGTAATACTAGTCTATTTCGCATTTTCGATGTCCAATCTCGATAATACTCCGACTAGGGATGTTTTAATGATTAAACCTTAATGGATTGACACTGTCTCATATCTTATCATTCCGTAACTAATCATATGGACTTTTATCATTTTTATATCTCGGTAATCTAATTACAAATGACAAAAAGAGCAATTTCCTTTGTCAAATAGTTAATTTGTACAACAACACCATGATCTGTACAAATAGTGATGCTATTGGTCATAATTGTCCAACAATCTCCCACTTGGCCTATAGCCAATCACTCAAGTGTCCTACACTTGAACTATGTACGGGTCGCTCAAACTTCTACTGAGAAAATACTTTCGTCAGCTGATTTGCAAAGTTATCGTCTGATGCAATTTATTCGATCATCACATCGCCACGATGTATAATCCGAACGAATCAGATGAATAGTTGAAATATATACTTAGATCGTTGATGAGACCATTAATTCTTTAGCATGTGCTGTAGCCTAGCTCAGCTGCTAACATAACTACTCATAATCTAATTAGGATTATTAAGATCCAAATGGCTTCTATTGCTGCCTCAGCTGCAGCAATATTCCGATTTTGTTGCTTATTCGGCAACATTATCTTGCTTGGAAGATTTCAAGCTCACTGTTCCGTTATTCAAACTATATAGTACCCCTTGTTACGACTTATAGTCATTTTCATCGGTTTGGAAACTTTCAACGGTGAACCCAGTCACTTCAAGTTCTCATTCTCCAAAGCTTAAGAAAGCAACCTTAGATCCTCTAAGATACTCAAGGATGTTCTTAACATCAATCCAGTGACTATCACTTGGATTGGCCTGATTGTGACTCCATATGCTCAAAACATATAACAAACCAGGTCACGTACATTTATTTCCATGTACGAGTTCTCGGAGAGTGCCAACAACTTTTAGATCTATCCCAGTAGATCCTTATTCCTAGAATAAGGGTTGTCTCTCCCAAGTAGTCTACGGAGAATTTTTTTGAAAGCCAAGTTTTCACCGATTTTATTATGGAATGTCATTTCCAAGAAATGATATATCATCATTTTATAGGACAGTCACTATCAGTGCGCTCCCACTAACTTTCTTATATACACAAGAATCATTATCGTTTTGAATTAAACCATATACCATTATGATTACATCAAAACTATGTAGTTCCAAGAACGCAATGCTTGCTTCAATCCATCAATGGATCGAATTAACCTGCAAACCTTGTTTGCTTGTTTTGTTACGAAAAAAACCGTCAGGATGTTGTAAACATCCTCCAAAAGGTTTCTGTTAAGGAAGCGATTTTGACGTTCAGCTGCCATATTTCATAAATGAAACATGCAACATCAGCAAGCATTATCCGAATGGATTTAACCATGGCAACAGTTACAAGGTTTCGTCGTAATCGACATAATGTTGATAACGATACATTTTCGATACAAGCCTAGATTAGTACGTTTGTTTGTTGCCATCAATGTATGTATTCCTTGAAGACTATATAGTACCAATAGGCACAATGCCTTCCGGTACATCAACCAATGTCCAAACTTGGTTGGTATACATGGAATCCATTTCGGACATCATGGCACTTTGCCATAATAGGGAGTCGATACCTTGTATCACTTCCTCATACGTAGTCAGTTCATATTCCTCAATAAGATTGACATCTTTACGAGGTGAGATCAGAAACCCATACCTCATAGGTTGTTTTCTGGCTCTCTCCGACTTACGTGGTTCTTGTGCATTCGAAGATTATGGTACAGTTTCATCCCTGATGAACTGTTTTTGTTCCATTAGGACGGTGCCTGGAATAGTATTACTCTGATTTTCATCGAGTTTTACTTTCCTCCCACTTACCACTGCATATAGGTATTCCTCTAAGGAAAACCGCATGGCGATCAACAATTACATTGTTCTCTTGTGAGTTGTATAAGTACTATACTTTGGATACCCTAGGATAAACTACAATTAGGCACTTATCCAATTTAGGTTCTAGTTTGGTATCATCCAAACATATGCCCAACATTCCCAAATCTTCAGGAATGAGAAAACCCAGTTTCTTTTATGTTCACATCTAATATGAAGTCTATGAAACAGATTTTTATGGAACCTTATTCAAAATAAGTGTTGCACTGTTTAATGCGTATCCCTTGAAGGAAAATGGTAGCTCAGAGTGACTCATGATTAACCTTATCATGTCCAACAAAATTTGGTTTCTCAGTTCGGACACACCGTCAAATTGAGGTGTTCCGTGAAGAGTCCATCATGAAAGAATACTATAATCTTTCATATAATTGAGAAACTTATTGCTTTAGTATTTTCCATCACATTCCAATCGTGATGTTTAAATACTCTTGCCGATCTGTTTTTATACTTCCTGTCGAAACTCTTTGATTCTATCAAAAGTTTCTGATCTGTGTTTCAAAAGAAACACATAACCATAACGCGATGCCACATCCGTAAAGGTTAAGAAGTATTCATATCCACCTCTAGCCTAGCTAGATATGGCCCACTTACGTCACTATGAACGAGGCCTAACAGATCGATGGCATTAGCACTTTTACCAAGTAAAAAGTGTTTTAGGCACTTTTCCTAATAAGATAGAATCGTAGACATCATTAGAATAGGATCAAATTCGTCCTAGTATCCACTCTTCAAAAGTGTGGATATACGAGTCTTGTTTAATGTGTCCCCGATAACAATCCCACAAATAAGTCTCATCTAATTAAATCAGGTTTGAGCTATTTGTTTGTCATGTTATATGTTTGAGATTATTTATATTCAAAATATAAATACTGTTATTCACATCTAATGTGTTTATCTCAATATCATCTCTATAAAATGAAACACTTTAGTGTTCTAGAATATAAAGGTATATACGCAATGAGTTATACTCTGATATAGAGATAATGCTTCTAGTCAAACTAGGTACATTGTAACAGTTTCCTAATTTAAGTACACACCCGAAGGTAGTTCCTAAACTTAGGTTTCTTTGGTTAAAAAAGCGACTCTCGTCCCGTTTCCGATTCGCAGATCAATCTCAACTGAAGTTAGTCTCCTCATTATCAGCAGATTCTGCATATCAGTACATATATTATGTACCATATCTAGTATCAAAATCCAATTTTGAAATTAATAGCGAACATGTTTATGACAAACATACTTAAAGCTGGAGCCTTGCCCCGCTTTACTTCCTTCATGTCTGCCTTGTCCATATGGCAGTCACGTATCTAGTGACCCCGTTTGCCACTGTTTAGGCAGACATCTTGGGATATGTCCTTTTTCTTCCTAGAAGACTGTGATGATTTTACCTTTGCCACTTTTAGAAGCTCTGGCTGTGCCTTCTAGAGCATAGCCATCAACACTCCAAGAGTTTACTCTTGGTTCATAATGAACCAGCCCCAGCTTTCGGGTAGAGACTATAAGATCAAATCTTTGGCAGTCTCAGCCACGTAGGTAATGCCTAGCTAACCTAGCTGATCAATGTCAGCAATCATCTGCGATACCTAGTGCTCGACAGATGTACCCTCTGACATACACGAGCTAAAGAGCTTCTTTTGCAATTTGTACTTCTAAGATCTAAGAATAGATCTATGAAGATCCTTAATTTCATCATCAAGGTACAAGGATCTAATCCTTAATTTGATGACAGAATTAAAGTGTCAATGCATTAAGCATAATGGATTGAGCATTAAAGTTATCATCACATGAATCTTCCAAAGATCATGTTCTACTATTTGCTCAACTCCGGACTTAGGCCCGAGATGTTTCTTTATCAAATAAAGTAACACTTCAGTTTCCATGACTATCCTGAGGTTGTATTCCCAATTTGAAAATTAAAGCCGTTTAATGACATTTTCACCCAGGATTATGTTCTAAACGCTAATCTTTCAGTTATCTTGATTGCTATAGTCCAACTTGTTGGTAATTTCTAAGGTCCCAAGATCAAATCAAGACATGAAATAATGCGTGAATACATCAACGAAGATAGCGGAATACTTACATTGATCGGTTATGTCGATTTGAAGATGAATCATGCCCAAAAACGTACTACCTTTGTAAGCCCACTGCAGCAGTCCATGCTCACTGTCTTGGCAGTTTCGGGTCTCAAAACGAAGCTCCAAACTCCGTCGGATGAGTCCCGCCTCATGGGTGAACCTCCCTACCACCTTCGCAAGACTCGTAGTGTGCTAGCACTTGCGGTTTTCACCATGAAAACCCAACTCTTGGCTTCCTTGCTCACGGTTTTTGGCTTCCAAAACCAGTAACATGTTTCAGTTTGGGCGTGAGGTGAGAAGAGAGAATGAGAGAGTTTGAATTGTGTATTAAGTTAAAATGATTTACCAAAAAATCAATTTATATTTATGTCATAATATTTATTAAATTAATAATAAAATTATGACACAAAACATGCAATGGCTTAGAGTGTTAAACACTCAAACTCCATGCATTGACATTGAGTGCAATGTACACAATCTACATGCAAAGCTTTAGAATGACATGTGTCATGTGGGCCCCACACGTTTCCAAATGAAAGTGGGCCCACTTGCACTCACGCGTTCGGGTTCGATATTTCCGAAATACCGAGCTTACGTCGCGACGTTAATTCAATCGAATAATTGCGGCTACCGAAATTATTATTTACGTCGC
>SKCR01052069.1:0-30558 GCA_019454045.1 Zanthoxylum bungeanum | reverse complement strand
TAGTTGTATTGATGTATGAAATACATAACTTTTGAAAATGAGTAAAGTGAGATGACTTGCGAATATAGATAATATTATAATGTACGTTTGTTCGGTTCCGAATAATCAGACGTAAGGATGGAGAAATTTCGAGGACAAAATTTTTATAAGAAAAAGAGGATGTAATATCCCAAATTTTTTGGAATAGTCCTAGCATGTTTCCAAATTAAAGTTAAAGATTTGGAAAATGATGGTATTCGAAAATAAAGTTTATGTGTTGGAAAATAGGATGGGACGTTTTAAAGCGAAGCTTCTGTTAGACAATTATGACCCATAACGTCACTATTTGTAAAAGACATTGTGATTTTTGTACAAATTAATTATGTAGCAATGGAAATTTCATTTTATCATTTTGTAATTTGATTACTTAAATATATTAATGATAAAAGTCTCTATGATTAGTTCCGAATTATAAGATATGAGACAGTATCAATCCATAAAGGTTTAATCATTAAATATCCCTAGTCGTAGTATTATCGAGACTAGACATCGATAATGCAGAATAGACTAGTATTGCACTTGTGCGTGTTATGGAAGCGTAACGACATAGTTCTCATATATTTAAGTATTGGATAGTTATGCAAGTGTGATAGGAGGTTGTGTTTACCAATGGTACGGAAACAGCTTCGCTCTAGATAGACCCCGCGGAATCCCATTGGTAGTATGACTATGTGTCTATGGGAATTCGCATCAGGGTAGGTGTATTTGCTCTTAACCTGAGACTTGCATCGCTAGTACTTGCGACAATCAATACGTTTTGGTTTTGGTCATCCAGGACTTTAACAAGTTCTGTGTACGCCTCTTCTGGGTTTATTGAGAATCGTAGTGTATTGGGTGTGATGTCAAGATGGAAGTATCACTTCAGTCATATGAAGATGATGATCACGCAGGGATGTAAAACTGGTACTCTAAATGGTTGCAACCATCGGGATAATATGACATGGTCATGATTATCCGATTATAGAGACTAGTTGCTTGTAATCTGATATATGCTTCGTACGGGGCAGATACTATTCCAGCCCCAGGCCTTGCATGTGACATCTGATACTGGATCGTAATACGCAATACTACGTATACTACGTCTGACATAGATTGTATATTCTATTAAGAATATTTTTGGAGAATTGGGTAGGCACGGTGCTTTGCTAGAAGCCAACCAAGTCTCGTAAATCGGTAAAAACGTAGTACGAGGTACGTACGTGTTCAGATAGTCCAACGACCGGATTTACTGCCAACATATCCAGGGATCTCTTGGGTCGCTTCCCGAAGATTCACCAATGACGTATGATTCGAGCATAATTAATCTGGGATTAATTACGGAGAGATTTTATCTAGGATAAAATACTATTTGAAGAGAGAGAACGATTAATTTGGAATTAATCGATAAAATAATATATTTGATATATTAAACGAAATTAGATTTGGACGCGGAATTAAAATTGGATTTTAATTCGGGCAAACGAATTAATTTAGAATCAATTCTCGAGCGACGTGAATAGTAATTTTGTTTGGCATAATTATTTAATTAAATTTGATTTAATTACGTCGCAACGGAAAATTCGTTAATTCGGAATTAGCGAACCCGAGCCTGGGATGTGTCGCGGGCCCACTCGGATTTTAATTAAGTGGGGGCCCACATGTCACATCACTTGTCACTTTAAGTTGCTTTTTGGTGATGGGTTTTGGTGAAAGAATTATGATGACTTGTATTACACATTTTGTGTGTAATCATGGTTTTGACTTTTACCAAAATTTTAGTTTTGGTATATGATATTTTTGTTTTTGGAAAACAAGATACACAAGTCATTATTTTCATCTCCCTCTATTCTCTTCATTACCGAAAATCCTCTCCCTCTCTTTGCCTCTCATTGCCGAGAATTGCAAGGAAGATTTGGAAGATTTGTAGCAATTTTTCTAAAGTGCTAGCACACCAAGGAATCATCCAAGGTGATAGCGAAATCTTCCCAATAGCTTGGAATCAAAGCATCAAGCTTGGAGCTTGGATCTCATTCCCAACTTGGTGCTTGGCCGAAACTTGGAGAAGAAATTTTTGATTTTGACGCATCTTAAAACAGCTCAGTGTAAGTATGATTCCGCTATACTTCTTTACGTATTCACAATATTTTTCATTGCTTATTATGATCTTTGATTGTCTTAGAGACCAACAATGGTATCATGAGCCTAGTTTAAGCATGAAAAATATTAGGGTTCTTATGATAAAATTTGGGTAAAATTGATTTGAGCATGATTTGATAAAATTGATTGATTGAGTATGCTTGAATAATGATAACTTAAAGTTATGCATGATCAATTTGATGAAAATTGAATTGGATTAATGTCATGGTATTTTTTGTTCTTTTGATCATTGGATGAGTTGAAAGACATGAGATAAATTGATTTAGGATTTAATTGGATTAAAATCGAAATCAGATTTATAAAACCCTAAAATTTCGTAAGAAATATTGTTGGAGTTCTACGGTCCCAAGGATCGAATCAAAAACAAATAAACATGTGTGAATACAATCTAGAAAGTCGCGGAATACTTACATCGATCGGTTGAGCGACGTAGGAGGCAACAAAATTTCATTTTTCTCTTCTGCCTCTGCAGTTCACGGTAGTGAGCAGTTTGCTCATCTCCATTTTCAGCTTCAATCAACTTCGTCAAACTCCAAGCTTCGTCATTTGATTCCCGGCTCATGGGTGGACCTCCCTATCACCTTCGCATGTCTTCGTAGTGTGCTAGCACTCCCAATTTTGCCACAAAATCGCGACTCTAAGCTTCCCATTTCTACCTTGGTTCACGGCAGTGAACTGCCAAAACAGAGGAAAAACAGCCCTTGTTGGGCGAGGGAGAAAGAGATGAGAGAAAGTGAGAGTTGTGTGTGTTGGTTCCAAATTTGTGTATCAAATACTCAAATTTGAATTTCAAATTGATTTTCCATGAATTTGGCTTTCGAAAAGTCAAGCCATAATGGCACCAACCATTTCCATCAACTTACATCAATCCATCAATCATAAATAGTGACTTGCGTCAATCACTCAAAATGAAAGACATCCATCACTTGATTGACGAATGATGTGACGCTAGATGCTACTAGCGATATGACGCTTGATTTGACTTGCGTGCCGCACTCGAATTCGAAATGCGAATGCGCTCGCAAATAATCTCGGGCTCGGGTTCTCTAATTCCAAATTAACGAATTTTTCGTTGCGTCGCAATTAAATCTAATTTAATTAAATAATCATGCCTAGCATAATTACTATTCACATCGCTAATGAATTAATTCTAAATTAATTCGTTCGCCCGAATTATAATCTAATTTTAATTCCACTTCAAAATCTAATTTCGTTTAATATATCAAATATATTAATTTATCGATTAATTCCAAATTAATCGTTCTCTCTCTTAAATGATATTTTATCCCAGATAAAATATCTCCGTAATTAATCCCAGATTAATTTTCTCTCTCTTCTAAGTAATCCCAGATTAATTTAGAGTGCGAGTCATACGTCATCGGTGAATCTTTGGGAAGCGACCCATGCGATCCTCGGATATGTTGGCAGTAAAGTCGGTCGTCGGACTATCCGAACACGTAAGTACCAAGTACTACGTTTTACCGATTTACAATCTGTGAGATATCCATCCTTATATCATTATTAATTTATTTTCGCTCCTTATTATGCTTTTAGAATGCATGCTTAAGGGTGTATGATGAGACCTAAAAAAGATAATAAATTGGTTGCCAATTTACGCGAAAAACCCACAATAAATATTAAGCGTTTTCCTTCCATTGAGTGATTCTTAATCAAGATCCAAGATTGGCACTGGTTTGTTGGCCAAAGTCAAGACCTTTGTCCATCCCGGATGTGTTTGAATCATGAAGGCTTTGTTCCATATCGTATGTCTTGTCCAAGTCGTGATTTGTTGGCCAACATCGACATTGATTACGAAACTTTCCATGTCAATGGGTCCCGCTTAACTGGAATCATTAAGCTTGTTGTGCCAAAGCCAATGCTTAGTTGATTCAGAGGAAAAATGTTAGGAAAATATATTGGATATATTGGCATATATACTGTATATATGTTTCGGACTTGGATGTCCACCTAACCGGATCTAGGAATTGGATTAGATCCAATTGATCTTCGAGATCTACCTAGTTAAATATCATACAGCTTGTTGGCCAAAGTCAAGGTTGTGTGTTATTTAACGGGATCCTAGCCCACTAGGAAACTGGGTTTCCCGAGTACTCGATAGAGGGTTAGAGGCTCGCCGAAAAATAGTGGGAGGCTAGTATTGAATTTTCAATTTCATTCAGATACTTAGCTTTACACGCTTTTAAATTATTTCGTCAAAATTATATTATTAGTTGGACTAATACAATGTTATTTTTCTTGTAACAGTTAGACTATACCCATATATCGTTGATTAGATAGTTAGACTATCGTAATCAAGATGACTGGAAAGTATTGAATTTTCATTTCATAGGCGAAAATGTATTCACGGGCACGAACTTTGCCGATTGGGAAATGAATTTGAGGATAGTCCTCGGAGCCAAGAGGCTGTTATATACTATACAGAGACCTCTTGGGCCTAAGCCCAAAACTGATGAGCAACTTGAGCTGGAGCTTTGGAAGACTCATAGCGATGATAATGATATTGCTCAGTCTATTATGCTTGCTTCCATGACTCAGCATTTCCGTCGACAGAACAGAGACTTGGATCCATATAACATGTTGGCGAGGTTGCACGATCTTCACCGATCTAACCGAAGGTCGAAGAGATATGAGTTAACACAGAAGCTCTTCCGTTCACGTATGTCAGAAGGCATGTCTGTTGAGTCCCATGTGGTACAGATGATTGCTGACATAGATGAGCTGGCTGAGATGGGGATAGTCTTAGAGGCTGAGATTACCATAGATATGATCTTGCAATCTCTCCCCGATACATAGAAACAGTTCATCATAAACTATAACTTGATGAACACAGAGATGATACTCTTGGAGAGTTGTTGTCAATTCTCAAGGAAGCTGAGAATGAGCTACTTAAAGGCAAAAAGCGCGAGGCGCACTTTGCTTCGACATCCAGACACCGAGGGCTGGCCCAAGGCGGCGACTGGAGGTGTGAAAAGAAGAAGCATAAAAGAAAGGGCAAGGCCAAATCGTCAAAGGCTTCTGGGAAGCCTAAGGACAAATCTCAGGATGTTGCCTCCAGTGCGGCAAGCGGGGTCACTGGAAGCGTGACTGCCGCGAGTACAGGGGCTCCAGAAGGAGATTAAAGCGGGCAAGGCACCGGTTTCAGGTATGTTTGTTATTGAAATAAACATGAATACTTCTAGTTTTAAAAATTGGATTTTTGATTCTGGTTGTGGTACTCACATATGTTCTGATGTGCAGGATCTGCGGATTAGCAGGAGACTGGTCTCAGGGGAGATTGATCTACGCGTCGGAAATGGGGCACCAGTCGCCGTTTTGGCCGTTGGCACTTTTGTTTTAGAACTGCCCTCGGGGCATGTACTTGAACTTAATGACTGTTATTATGTACCTAGTTTGACTAGGAATATTATTTTTGTATCTATGTTAACCCAATGTGGGTATACTTTTGTATTTCGGAACACTGGGTGTTACTTATATAAAAATGATGTAGAAATTTGCATTACTGTTGCAAATAATGGTCTTTATATTTTGAATATAAATCTATCTCCAACATATAATATAACAAACAAAATGCTCAAAATGAGTAACAAAGATGAAACTTATATATGTGGCACTATCGTCTGGGACACATAAACAAAAGACTCGCATATCCACACTTTCGAAGAGTGGGTACTTGGACGGATTTGATCCAAATTCATATGACGTCTGCGAATCTTGCTTATTGGGCAAAATGCATGAATCACCTTTTAGCGTAAAGGTAACCGCCCCCGAACTGTTAGCCCCGTTCATAGTGACGTATGTGGGCCCATGTCTAGCCAGGCTAGAGGTGGATACGAATACTTCGTAACTTTACGGATGATGCATCGCGTTATGGTTATGTGTATCTTATGAGACACAAGTCGGAAACTTTTGAGAAATTCAAAGAGTTTCGACACGAAGTTGAAAAACAGACCGGCAAGAGTATTAAGACATAACGGTCGGACCGTTGGTGGCGAATACTTGAGCAATGAGTTTCTAGATTACCTGAAAGAATATGGTATTCTTTCATAGTGGACTCCTCCTGGAACACCGCAATTAAACGGTGTGTCTGAACGGAGAAACCGAACTTTGTTGGACATGGTTAGGTCTATGATGAGTCGCACTGAGCTACCTATTTCCTTCTGGGGATATGCATTAAACAGTGCAATTCTTTTGAATAAGGTTCCGTCAAAGTCTGTACAACAGACACCATATGAGATATGGACAGGAAAGAAACCGGGTTTCTCATTCCTGAAGATTTGGGGATGCTGGGCATACGTCAAACGTTTGGAAGGTACCAAACTTGAGCCCAAATCAGATAAATGTCTATTCGTAGGATATCCTAGGGAAACTAAAGGATATTACTTCTATCACCCACGAGAGAACAAAGTATTTGTTGCTCTACATGCGGTTTTCCTTGAGAATGAATTCCTAAATGCAGTGGTTAATGGGAGGAAAGTAGAACTCGATGAAAATCGGAGTGATACTATTTCTGGCATAGAATCCTCAACGGAACAAGAACAGTCCATCCGGGATGAGACTGTACCACAATCTTCTATACACAAGGACCGCGTAGGTCGGAGAGAGTCAGGAAACAACCTGAGAAGTATGGGTTTCTGATCTCACCTCATGTAGATATTAATCTCATTGAGGATAACGAACCGGCTACGTATGAGGAAGCGATACAAGATATCGATTCCGCTTTATGGCAAGAAGCCATGAAGTCCGAAATGGATTCCATGTACACCAACCATGTTTGGACACTGTTGATGCACCAGAAGGCGTAAAGCCTATTGGATGCAAATGGGTCTTCAAGAAGAAGACCGACATGGATGGCAACGTACAAACGTACAAAGCTAGGCTTGTAGCGAAGGGGTATCGTCAACGACATGGTGTCGATTACGTCGAAACTTTCTCACATGTTGCCATGATTAAATCCATTCGGATAATGCTTGCTATTGCTGCATATTTCGATTACGAGATATGGCAGATGGACGTTAAAACCACTTTCCTTAACGGAAACCTTTTGGAGGATGTTTATATGCAACAGCCTGACGGTTTTATCGTGCCTAGGCTTGCAAACAAGGTTTGTAAGTTAAATCGGTCCATTTATAGACTGAAGCAAGCATCGCGGTCATGGAACCAACGTTTTGATGAGATCATAAAAGAATATGATTTCATTCAAAACGAAGATGATCCTTGTGTATACAAGAAGGTTAGTGGGAGAGCACTGACTTTTATTGTCCTTTATGTTGACGATGTATTGCTTATAGGCAATGACATTCCCATGTTAACGTCGGTGAAAGCTTGGCTTTCATTGAAATTCTCCATGAAAGATCTGGGAAAAACAGCCTTTATTCTGCGAATAAAGATCTACCGGGATAGATCTAGAAAGCTGCTTGGACTCTCCCAGAGCACGTACATTGACAAAGTGTTGAAGAGATTCAACATGGATCAGTCCAAGAGGGGACTGTTGCCAGTGTCACATGGCGTCTATCTATCTAAGGACATGTGTCCTAAAACTCAAGATGAGAGAGACAACATGAGTCGGATACCGTTCACCTCGGCAGTCGGATCGATCATGTATGCCATGATATGTACGCGACATGATGTCTCCTATACTTTGAGCATGTGTAGTCGCTATCAGGCCGATCCAGGTGAAGGTCACTGGATGGCGGTTAAGAATATCCTAAAGTATCTTAGAAGAACTAATGATGCTTTCTTAATCTATGCAGATGGAGAACTTGAGGTAACTAGGTATACCGATGCAAGTTTCCAAACCGACAAAGACGACTGCAAGTCGCAATCCAAGTACATATTTTGTTTGAATAACGGAGCAGTGAGCTGGAAATCTTCCAAGCAAGAGACTGTTGCCGATTCAACAACAGAAGCGGAGTACATTGCTGTAGCTGAAGCAGCAAAGGAAGCAGTTTGGATCCGAAAATTCCTAATTGGATTAGGAGTAGTTCCGTTAGCAGCTGAGCTCGTTCCATTGTATTGTGACAATAACGGAGCTATAGCGCAAGCTAAGGAACCGCGGTCTCATCAACGATCCAAGCATGTTCTTCGACGTTTCCATCTGATTCGAGAGATCATACATCGTGGCGATGTGAAGGTCGAGAAGGTCGCATCAGATGACAATATGGCAGATCCGCTGACGAAAGCTATTCCTCAGCAAAAGTTTGAGCGACATGTACATAGTTCAGGTATTAGATGCTTGAGTGACTGGCTATAGGCCAAGTGGGAGATTGTTGGACAGTTATGACCCATAGCGTCACTGTTTGTAAAAGACATTGTGTTTTTGTACAAAATAACTATGTTGTAATGAAATTGCCTTTTACCGTTTTGTAATTTATTTACTTTCATATATAAATGTAAAAGTCCATATGATTAGTTCCGGATTGAGATGATATGAGACAGTATCAATCCATAAAGGTTTGATCATTAAATATCCCTAGTCGTAGTATTATCGAGATTGGACATCGATAATGCGGAATAGACTAGTATTGCACTTGTGCGCGTTGTGAGGGCATAACGGCATAGTTCTCATATTTAAGTGTTGGATACTTATGCAAGTGCGATAGGAGGTTGTGTTTTACCGATGGTACGGAAAACAACTTCGCTCTGGATAGACCCCGCGGAATCCCATTGGTAGTATGTATATGTGTCTATGGGAGTCCGCTTCAGGGTAGGTGTATTTGGTCTTAACCTGAGACTTGCATCGCTAGTACTTGCGACAATCGATAAACTTTGGTTTTGGTCGTCCAGGGCTTTAACAGGTTATGTGTAAGCCTCTTCTGGGTTTATTGAGAATCGTAGTGTATTGGATATGATGTCAAGACGGAAGTATCACTTCAGACATATGGAGATGATGATCACGTAGGGATTCAGAACTGATTCTCTATTGTGTTGCAACCATCGGGATAATATGACAAAGTCATGATTATCCGATTCAAAGAGACTAGTTGTTTAATATCTGATATGTGCTTCGTACGGGGCAGACATTATTCCAGCCACATGCCTTGCACGTGACATCCGATACTGGATCGCAATACACAATACTACGGTATACTACGCCTGATAAAGATCGTATATTCCATTAAGAATATTTCTGGAGAATTGGGTAAGCATGGCGCTTTGCTAGAAGCCAACCTTGTCTCGTAAATCAGTAAAAACGTAGTACGAGGTACGTACGTGTTCAGATTTCGACGACCGTATTTACTGCCAACATATCCAGGGATCTCTTGGGTCGCTTCCCGAATATTCACCAATGACGTATGATTCGAGCATAATTAATCTGGGATTAATTGCAGAGAAACTTTATCTTGGATAAAGTACTATTTGAAGAGAGAAAAGATTAATTTGGAATTAATCGACGAAATAATATATTCGATATATTATTCAGAATTAGATTTCGACGCGGAATTAAAATTAGATTTTAATTCGGGCAAACAAGTTAATTTAGAATTAATTCGTAGCGCGACGTGAATAGTAATTTCGCTAGGCATAATTATTTCATTATGTCGCGACGGAAGTTCGTTAATTCAGAATTAGCGAAACCGAGCCCGGAAGTGTTTGCGGGCCCACTCGCATTTCGAATTCGAGCGGGGCCCACAAGTCACATCGCGAGTCACATCACTTGTCATTCATTGTGATAGATGTCAAAGTCTTTTTGTGAGTGACATGTTGTCACTATTTATGATGGAGTTTGGTGTGGGCAATTAATGCAAAATTGGAGCCAAAATGGCTTTGACTTTTGTAAACCATTTACCAAAATTTGGTAATTGTTTTTCCTATTCTCATATACGGTTTTTTGAAGCCAAAATAGAATAAGAAAACAGAACTTCTCTCTCCCAAAATAGTACTTTATCCAAGATAAAATTTCTCCGCAATTAATCTCATATTAATTATGCTCGAATCATAAGTCATTGGTGAATCTTCGGGAAGCGACCCAAGAGATCCCTGGATATGTTGGCAGTAAATACGGTCGTCGGACTATCCGAACACGTACGTACCTCGTACTACATTTTTAACGATTTACGAGACAATGTTGGCTTATAGCAAAGCGTCATGCCTACCCAATTCTCCAGAAATATTCTTAATAGAATATATGATCTTTATCAGGCGTAGTATATACCGTAGTATTGTGTATTGTGATCTAGTATCGGATGTCACGTGCAAGGCCTGGGGCTGGAATAGTGTCTGCCCCGTACGAAGCATATATCGGATATCAAGCAACTAGTATCTTTGAATCGGATAATCATGACCTTGTCATATTATCCGATGGTTTGCAACACAATAGAGAACCAGTTATGAATCCCTGCGTGATCATCATCTCCATATGTCTGAAGTGATAATTCCGTCTTGACATCACATCCAATACATTACGATTCTCAATAAACCCAGAAGAGGCGTACACAGAACCTGTTAAAGCCCTGGACGACCAAAACCAAAGTTTACCAATTGTCGCAAGTACTAGCGATGCAAGTCTCAGGTTAAGAACAAATACACCTACCCTGAAGCGGACTCCCATAGACACATATACATACTACCAATGGGATTCCGCGGGGTCTATCTAGAGCGAAGCTGTTTTCCGTACCATCGGTAAAACACAACCTCATATCGCACTTGCATAAGTATCCAACACTTAAATATATGAGAACTATGTCGTTATGCCCTCACAACACGCACAAGTGCAATACTAGTCTATTCCGCATTATCGATGTCCAATCTCGATAATACTACGACTAGGGATATTTAATGATTAAACCTTTATGGATTGATACTGTCTCATATCATCTCAATCCAGAACTAATCATATGGACTTTTACCATTTATAGATGAAAGTAAATAAATTACAAAACGGTAAAAGGCAATTTCATTACAACATAGTTAATTTGTACAAAAAAAAACAATGTCTTTTACAAACAGTGACGCTATGGGTCATAACTGTCCAACACTTTCTCCAACTTCTGAGTAATTTTGTCCTAAAACAATATTCATAATACTACGAATTTAATCTCTTTGTGAGTAAAAAACTATGAACTGAGAATCAATTATCGGCAATCTTTGTCGAGACACAATCCTCCACAGAAATCTTTCCTCCGGTAAAAGCTTTTCCCAGGATTTGTAATATTCCTAGACAAGTGCTCCCAGATGGAGCAAACAATAGAAACTATGACAGTCAAGTGCTAAACAGCTTTTTATACAAGCCAACCTTCCTTATTAGATCGCACTGATCCGCTCAGTCAGAGGCAGTGACCTTGCTGCAATGGGGAAGACACGGCCAACATCAGACAATCTAGGATATTATGCTGTCATGATGTGATTGTGAACCCCGCGGATTCTGCAACTCCGATTGATGGATGTGAATTGAACTACCATAGAAAATTTGATTACATGTCAATTGGATGTCCAGACGAGAGGTGGTCACGGTTTGGTTACGGTTAGAAACCGTAACCCAACCGTATGGTTACATAAGGTGAACCATAACCGAACCGTAAAGGTGAACCGTAACTGAACCGTACGGTTCGGTTATAATTAACCGCTATTTTTACTTTAATATATACATAGATTACATATGTACATATATATACATAGATACATATGTGTGGACAGTTTGTTACGTTTCGGTTTCGATTCCGAACAGTAACCGTGACCACCTCTAGTCCTGACGATGAAACTTATGCACAAATGGGGAAGATAGAAAGCATCCATGTACAGGCAATTTTATCTCTCGAGAAAGTTATTACTACTTTTCTGAGAGAACAGTTTCCCACAATGTGAATCTATATGATTATCAAATGTATGGACGGACATTAATACATAGTTATTGTGCCAATTGCCAAATATAGGCAAACAGAAAATGAAAAAACTAAAGAAGAATAATCTGAAATGCATGCACACATACCCTGCACAGCCACAAGAGGGAGAGAGATGGAGAGGGAAGTCTACATTTCTTACTATTTGTTTAGTCACTGAAAAAAAGGTTCATACAAACACTAAATAAGAGTCGCAACATTCACTGTGGTGTGTTAGCACCTAATAAAGTATGCAATATCAAGGTTAATGATTAGATTCTTGGAATGGCACGGCTGCAAGTGTGATGATCTGAAAACACTTAACTTGGCCCAAGGATACAAAAGAGGCATGAGAATGACAATATCAAAGCAGTTAAACTGTGAAGAATGTTCAGATGATGACAGCTTTTGCCTTCTGAAGTTGTGTCTTACCCTCAGAGCCAAGACATGCTATTTTTACCTTGAATCTTGAGCAAAGATTACAGCAACATCTGAACTAACCTGAATGAGAGAGACAAGGAAGATTCAACCGGTGTGCACCTTCTATTTTGATCGGGAGCAAGTAGAGCCCAAAAAACTGGAACATCAGAAGTTATTAGTAATTAGTAAAAATCATATGACTAAGAGCAAAACTAAATCTGTTTTCTTTCCAGAAATGATACAAGACAATAACTCTTGTGGTTTCAATGAAGCTTGCACTTTTTTGACTTAGGACAGTGAGTCTTAACGAGCTAGGCTCATAACAGCATACAGTTACCTTAGTATGTTATTGCTATTATTTTTCTAACATGCTATTCTTCCAATAGTACACTACAAAATTTCCTTAATTCCCCACCCCCCCCCCCAACCCCACAAAAAAAAAAAAAAAAAAAAAAAAAAAAAAAAAAAAGAGGAATCAAATACAAAGGCCACAAAATTTTAGGATTTTAGAAAAAACAAAAATTTGTTTCCAACGAAAAACAGAACAACTGCAGGTGAATTCATTGTCGTGTTCCCCTTGACACTTAATTATAGAACAGATAGGGGAGATATCAGAGGCTAAATCGAAGAATTACCTGAATGTTCCGAATGATTGTTGAGACCAGAGCAGAACAGTATATCCTGCATCATGAAATTCACTATATTTCAGGATATGATCACTGATACAATGTAATTTCATCCATAAAAAAGATGTTTTGGCATAATCATTTCAGATGACATCATTCTAAACTCACCTCTTGCATACCTTGAGATACCTTATGAACCATTTCTACAGAAGATGATTTCAGCCAGATAACTGTGCAGTCTTTCAATGTAAAGCAAATACAATGGAACAAAGAGAGAGGACAAAGAGAAAATCACATGTTCCGAAACCAATAGTGGAATTTAGCAAACTTTGGCTTGACAAATACATTACTTGAAGGTGCTTCAATTAAGAAATCAATTTTAGAATATCACCAAGGGTGGATTAAAAAGCAATACCAAAGGGATACTCATTAAGCAGCCAAACGGTGCCCTTCAAAGTCCATACACCAACTTTTCTCAAGGGATTAGCGGAGACATCATCTTCACATGCATCACCTTCTATCTTTATCCATGATAATCAGAAAATTCTAACCAAAACAGTCACTAACTGACTAGGCAATTGGAGCACGGCCAAGCAGAGATTATGGACACTACAATATTAATCTCTTAGGCCAAGGAACATGCATATAATTTTTTTTTTGTAAGTTGCATATTCTCCCTTAGAATATGACATTACAAATTTTACTAGATAACCGGTCTCTGTCTGTAATGTACTTGGTCAATTAGATTTAGAATATCGAGGCATTCGTCGTGTTCATCTCCTTTCAACAGAAGCTCAATATAAGGTAAAACTGAAGTTTTTTCTTCGATGCCATTGTATCTGAGTAAGTCGGAAACCAGCTTTTCAGCTTGTTCATTCATCCCTTCGCTGTGAAGCCCTTGAATCACTGAACAATAAGATGCAAAAGAGGGAACAAATCCATTGTTGAGAATTAGTTTCATGAACTCTACGCAATTATCATATTTCCGCTCCTTGCAGTAACATTCTATGATAGAACTAATGGCCTTGGCAGGAAACACACCAGATTTTGCAATATCTTTCGTAATGTGATCTGCTTCAACAATTCTCCCAGCTTTGCATAATTCCACGACCAAAAAGTTGTAAAAATCTTTAGTAGACCCACCACAGCTCGCTATCCTATCTCTGAGTCTTAAGGCATGTTCAACATTCATTTCCCTTAAAACATTGTTGGAAGAACACTCGTATCCATCACCATCGTGCTCCAAATGTAATGAACTAGCATCAAAATGACTACAGGAACTAACACTTTGCACTCCATTAGCCTTGTTTGAAGAAACAAGCCCTGCTAATAGCACAGAATATACACGACTAGTGAGTTGACAAGCATTCGCCACCATGGTCCTCACAATTTTAAAGGCATTGTCGAATCTACCAGCAGTAGCATGGGCCTTCACTAAAATGGAATATGTAATGTGGTTAGGAGATATTCCTACATCAAACATTTTAATGAGAAGCATCTCTGCCTCCTTAATTCTGTCACTCTGGCACAGGCCATTAATGATGACGGTGTATGTGTAAACATTGGGGGGGCACCCAGCTAACTTCATCACTTCTGTCATTCTTAAGGCAGAGGAAACCTTACCTGCTCGGAAGAGCCCATCAACTAAAATTGTATAAGTTACCACAGATGGAACTAAACCGTATTTTAAGATCTTTCCAAACATTGCATATTCCTCCATCAACTTGTTTTCTTTGCAGAGAACATTGAGAAATGAGTTCAAGACATGAGGAGTTTTCAAAACCATATTCTCAACCATCCTCTCAAAAATCATCAATGCCTCTCCAGTTTTACTTCTCTTGCAATGCCCATCAGTTAGGGCTGTAATTGTTACTTCATCCGGGTATATTCCCTTCTTTACAATCAAACCAAAGAACCCATTTGCTAGCTCTGGCTTTCCTTGTTTGCATAGTCCATCAATTATTGAGGTGAAAGTATAGCTATCTGGGACAAGACCAAAAAAGCTCATTGAATTAAAAATCTTCAAAGCTATATCGAGTTTCCCTTCTCTGCAGAATCCATTCAACAGAATATTATAAGTTACCTCGTCAGGAAATAAGCCGTTATCAACTACTCTTTTCAATAGGTGAATAGCTTTCAGAGATTTATTTATTCTACACAACCCCTCCATAAGCTCATTGTATGTACGTATATTAGGCTTGCAGGTTCTTTTTTCCATAAGAGCAAGTAGCTCAAATGCAGCAATAATCCGCCCTTGTTTGCAATATCCATTAATCAACGCATTGTAAGTTATTACGCTAGGAAAAAACCCATCTTGTAGCAACTTTCTAAACATCCCGTTAGCCTCATCAATCTTCCCTTCTCTACACAACCTATCAATCAAAACAGTGTAAGTATGAACATTTGGTTTACAACTCTTCACAACCATCTCATCAAACAAACTGAACGCTTTATCAGTCAATGAAATATCACACAAAGCTTTGATAAGTACAGTGTAGGTGCGAGTACTTGGCAAGCAACCCTTCTCACACATTTCCTCTTTTAAAGAAAAAGCTTCATCAAGCCTACCAACTTCACATAAACCATGTATCAGAGTCGAAAATGTGACTGAATTGGGTCTAAAACTGTCCTCTTTGGACATTACATCAAACACCTTGAATGCTTCCTTGAGATCATTTTCTCTACAATGACCCAACACCAAAGAAGTACAAATATGAGTATCTAAAGCAAACCCAAGTTTCAAAACCCTGCACAAGAACATTTCACCGGCATGTACAAGCCCACTCTTGCAAAAAGCATTAATCAAACTTCTGTAATCAATAGCACCAAAAACAAAACCATCAGCAATCATTTTTACATAAACCACATAAGCAACAAAACCCAATTCTAGCCTAGCTAAAGACATTAAAAGACTGCTATAACAAGGGTAATTAAGCCTAAACCCAAACTTGCGTAACCCATCAAGCGCATCAATTAGCTTTAAAATCTCATCTTTACAATCTCTACACTCCTTAATCAGTTCAATAATAGCCCTATGTGCAACCCCAAATAAATTACAAGATACAACCAAATTCAATAAATGGATTCTGCTATTCACATCATAGCAATAAGTGGATTGCGTACAAACCCACTTGAAAAAGCAGACACCCAAGTCGGTGTTGTGACCATGAAGAAGTATAACTTGGGAAGCAACATGTGGAGGCATATGAGAAACAAGTGATTTAAGAAGTTTGTTTTGTTGCCAATTGGGTTTGTTAAGCAAAGCAGAAACTTGATACGCAGTGTCTTTTATGGTTTCTGAAGAGAGAAATGAAACAAAGAAGAGGGTATAAGGAGAATGAAACACATGAGGTCTAAGCCGGTGTTTGGTGAGCTTTGTTAAATGAATCAACATGCAGAGAAAGAGAAGGGAAACGAACATGAACTGCAATGGAGAACCGGAGAAGGAGATTCTAGTTTTGATGCATAGACAAAAGTGTTTTTTTTTCCTTTTGACGGGAAATCTCGAGGGAAATTGTTTTACCACAAAAATACTTTTTGTTTTTTTAGGCAACTAAAAAACACTTAGGTGTGACATGTGTTATGATATCATCAAATGAGTATATGTCATATATTAATTAATAAATTTATTTCTTTATTATTATTGGTTAATTATAAATTTAGTATATATTTATCAAAATTATAACCAAAATATAATAAGAAATTAATTTTTTTATGTAAAATTGAATAAAAAAAACTTAAAAATATCAAAAATTTGTCCCACCAATAACTGGTTCAACCGATTCACAGTTCAACCGGCCGGATCACCTAATCTTGAACTTGGTCAATGACAGATAAATTTTTAAGGTTAAAGGACCGATTCACGAGTCAATCGGTTGGATCGACTCGGCAGATCCATGTTTTAAATTTTTGATATGGTTGCTTCAGTGTGAGATTTGCTAGATTTCCACTCCAAGATGTGCAGAGTTTTCGATCCTAGCATGGCTAAGATTTTGAATCTCAAAGTTATTGCTTTGTTCGATCCCTGCTGGGTTTTTAGCCTTTGATTTGCAGCAAGTTTCATTCAATACCAATCATTTCCTTTTTGCAACAAAATTTGATTTTTTTGAGTATCTCAGTATCTGATCCAACTTACGCACATCTCAATTAATTTCTCAAATCCGTGTCCCGAGCTTTCAAAAATTTCTTAATACAAATTAGGGTATGCCATTGGTTTTTTATACCAGGAGACATGACCTCAAGGAAATACTATGGGTGAGCAAAATCAGTTTCAATTTCGGTTACGCATGGAACTTGAACCTATCCAGAAAAAATGTTCCTAACTAAATGAATCCGGAACCTACCCAATTAAATAGGGTACTCTATTAATCGGCTCCAATTCGGTTTTGGTCCGGTTATGATCTACCATATTTATATATTATTGTCAAACTTTGAAAATGCAATTATTTCTCGCACTTGAATAAATATTACATAATATTCTTGGCAATTCTCCATACAGAAATATTACATAAATACAGCATATTCCAACATAAAATAGCAGCACATTCCAGCAGAAAATAGCAACAACAAACAGCAACAGAAAGTAGCAGCAACAGCAACAAACAATAACACATTCCAGCAGAAAATAACAGTACATTCCAACAAAAAATAGCAACAACAAATAGCAGTAGCAACATCAACAAACAACAACACATTCCAACAGAAAACAACAATATATTCCAATAGAAAATAGTAGCAGCAACAACAACAAATAGCAGCTTATTCCAGCAGAAAATAGCAGCATCAAACATCAACAACAATAACAATAGGCAGCATGCAACAACAACAACAGGCAACAATAGAAAACAGAAACAGCAACAGACACCATTACAGTAGCAAATGTCATTTATTTATAACAGTAAAACAACAAATATCACATCAACACAGCAACATTACAACAGCAGACAACAGCCCAAATAGATATATAAACTACAGCAGTAAATAAATGACTCAATTATCAAATTTCATCATCTGTATCAGCATTGGTATCATTATCAACAATATCATTATCATATACAATCGTTTGTCCACTCACTTCTGTTACAAATATAAAATAATAGTTAGTGCATGAATAAAATTGAAATTATAGACTAATAAAATAGTTTGCCTTACCTGCATCATATTTTTCTACATCTTCCATTAATTCCTCAATATTTATTAGTGTTGGTGCACTCCTTAACCAATCTTGAGTACATATCAATGATTGAGAAAATTTTACAGTTAAACAACTTCGAAATAAATCAAGAACACCACTGGATGTACTGAAAGACGACTTTAAAGCCACAGTGGATACGGGAATCGCCAACACATCTCTTGTAATTTGAGAAAGAATCTTGTACTTGAATATATTTCTCTTCCACCAACCTAATCAAGATCTTTCCCACCATCTTCACAAGCTTCTTCAAAGTACTTTTCTAACTTCGATTTAGGCTCCACATCTTGTTCATCTCGTATAAACCTAATCAATTCATCTTGAATATATATGTTATCATCATTGCCACCATCACAACCACATTCTTCTATAATTCTTGAGGTGTGAGATAAACGACTTACACTTGCTCATAACTTTCTGTTACCACCTTTATAAAAACTCAAATAAACGTTGTAAAACACCCTTCAAGTTTTCATATTTTTCAGTAACTTTTGTACTATCATTATCAAAAAGTCTCTTATAAAAAAACTTAGCCACATACATTTTATATCTAGGATCCAACACAACAGCTATTAAAACCATAAAATTTGTCTTATCAATATTTTCATAGTACTTATCAAACTTTTCTTTCATTTTACGACATATAATTTTAACATAAGGATCTGACTCATTTGCCCATTCATTCATGCAAGTGAGGATGGCAACAATATCATAAACATAAGCAATAGATGTGACATATAAAGATCCTGATAAGTTTTTAGTGACAATGTAGAAATTTTTTAAAAAATCTTGCCAAACTTTGGCATTTTGCCAATCTTCCTAAGTGGGAACACCATCATCACTCTCAACCTTTGTTCTATAAGAAACATCCTCATCATCCATCCTATCAAATGCTTTTTAAAATACAAGAGTTGTCTCTATCATTAGGTAAGTGGAGTTCTACATGGTTGAAACATTAAGACAAACTTTACAACTACTAGATAGTATCTCTCTCTCAACACACACTTTAAATTGATGGGCTCTAGTCGAAGAACTTCACACAACTGCACTATAAAATTCTACTAATAGATTGTTTAATTTCAACAAGCCTATCATTCAAATCAAGTTCAAAATATAAGCAGCACATCTCATATGGAGAAAGTCTCAATCTATAACTAAGTTTGGAAGTCTACCCTTCAAATATGTAATTATGATATCATTAGAACTAGCATTGTCTATTGTAACCGCATACACTTTGTCATCAAGACCCCATTCTTGAATGCATGCTTCTCCCATTTTTCCTATATATTTCCCTTTATGACTTGGCATTTCAACAAAACTCAAAATTCTTTTGTGCAATTTCGAATCATTATCAATAAAATGAGTTGTGAGACACAAATAACTTAGAGTTTGTACAGAAATCCAAATATCCATCGTTAAAATGAATCTTGTATTTATGGATTTTAAGCATTCTCACAAGCTAGTATTCTCACTAATATACACTTTCATGCAATATCTAGCAATAGTAAAGCGAGACACAAATTTAAACCGAGGTTATAAAGCGTGCACAAACTCTCTAAAACCATCACGCTCTATTATAATACAAGGAAACTCATCTTTTATAATACACCTAGAAATCATAATCCTACAATACTCTTGATCAAATTACCATGTTATAAGAGTAATAGATTTATCGTTACCACACAACTTACTTGAAAGTTGTTTTTATTTCTTATCTACATTGTGATGATAACTAGTGCATCTTTTAAGATATTTTTTCATCGAAGCAGTACCTGATGTCACTTTATATGATAAAACCTTTCTGCAATAATTGCATTTTATATGTTCATATGTCCCAATATCTGGATTAATCAAACGCTCATAATGATCCCACATATTGGACACATTTTTGTGAACTCGAGATAACTTCGAAGTAGTGTGACTGCCATCATTAGCATCCATCTTTGATAGCTGCGAAAAAAATTAACATCAGCCACTGTTAGTAAATGTGCTAAATGTCAAATGAAGCATTTATAAATAATACCAAGAACAAAAAGCTATAAAATTCACTTGGACATATTTACACAGAGACATACCCATTCAAAAGATCAGCACAGCAAACACACAGGCAGACAGCAAAAATAGAAGTATAATAAAACAACAAATATAGGAAGAATACACACATTG
The DNA here is from genome assembly GCA_019454045.1 of Zanthoxylum bungeanum. Lineage (NCBI taxonomy): Eukaryota > Viridiplantae > Streptophyta > Magnoliopsida > Sapindales > Rutaceae > Zanthoxylum > Zanthoxylum bungeanum. The sequence goes on along the minus strand of SKCR01052069.1, from coordinate 10,144 downwards.
AGAAGTGTAAAATAACCCGATTATGGTTTAACCATGCTCCTTTAAGGGTCTTCCTCTACTATTTACAACAATATAATAAATACATTGAAATTATCAAAATGCATGTATGTGGTGGTGACGAGTAGGAACAGTAAGACAAGCTTCTAATGTCACAATTTTATTTTTGGTTAACATTTTTAGGAGTTGTGAAAATATCCTATAGCGGAGACTTTTCAATGCATGTGACTGTTGGGATATATGCCATAGAGCTTCATGTATTTTAAAAGAAATTGTTTATTGAAATAAAAGATGTATTATTCATTTATCAAAATTGTTTGATTTAAATCGCACATTGAAATTGTCTTGTTTATCATTGATTACTCAGGTGCTTCCAGAACTTAGTGTATGAGTGTCATACACAAGAGGATTTAAGTCTGAAGTTAGTAATCTAAAATAGTTCATAAAAAGCAAGTAAAATGGGTACTTTGTTTGTGGTTTATCTATAGATGCGGTCTATTATATACTTGTATAACGACCTTGATCTGGGATTGTTCATGTTGTGGCATGAGAATGGATGCACCTTGTATGATGTGATCATATAGGACTGGACCCAGATAGAAATGAATATCTTATAATATCTGTTAACTGAAGAAATTCATTTCAATCTACTAGATGTTCATATATGAATTTATCTTAATCCTAAGTGTACTACAAACTCATGTATGGCAGGCTATGTCCTTTGATTTACTAAGGTGAGGTTGGCGAAGTAGTCTCGGCCAATAACTACGTATTGTGGGGACATGGTTTGGGATGTAGCTGTGAACGTTTTACATAGACAATGAGTTCACTCATTCTTATGAGAAGTATAAGAGTATCTTTCTTAAGGGTTGATTCGGTACTTGAATGATTAGAACGCTCAACTCTTTCTATTGCGAATAGAAAGATTTATATTCATAATAGTTATGAATAAATTGTTCATTAGAGAATCAATGATACTTAAGGTATAAAATAATTAGAGGCGTATATGACCCAACTCTAATTATGAGATACTCGTGAAGGTCAATCCATATGTAATGACTATATCGATAGACACCGAATTTTTTCGGTTTGTTTTTTTTTCCATCTATGACAACGAAAGTTCAGCTTCGAGTTTTTAGTGGAATAACATCAAGTTAATAATTCAGAATATTTAATTAAAGAGTTTAATTAATATTTCGGGATGATTGGAGCTCGGAACTATAGGTCCATTTGGTCCTCGTGCTAGCTCGATAAACTGTAGCAAGCCTAATATAATTGGATTGTCAAATTATATGCTTATATATATATATATATATATTATTAATGTGATTAACAATAAAATTTGTCACAATTGAAACTATATTAAATTAGTTTAATATAATATTTTCTAGAATTATTTGATTATGAGCTATTCAAATTATAATTATGAGATAATTATGATGTCATTATTATGATAATGATGTTGGGGTTTTAGGCGAAGGGTGCGGCGGAAGCGCGATTCGGGCGAAATCGTAATTTTAAAACTTTTAAATTACCGAATAAATTATTCAATATCGATTATGAATAATTCATTCATATTTCACCTTAACATATTTATTCGCTATCAAATAACGACATGAACAACAAAAAAACGTTGCGAAACTTTTACGAAAATATTTTTCCGTAAAATGGCCTAAAACTTATCTTTGACCGAACCGACTACCCAGGGAAGTTCATGGGTTGCCCGAACAGTGACAAATTCATTGTTTGGACAGCTGTCACCCGGTAACGCCGTTTTTTCGATGTTTTCGCTTATTTCAACTCCGAAATAATTTCCGGCAATTGTTCCAACACCCAAAACACATCTAATACATTCAAAAGACATCATTTTCACACCATATGAACAATATTTCCAGATCTGATCCAGAAGCTAAAATTATCAATTTTTCATGCTTTAATCCAACTTTTTCAAAAATTAATCAATTTAATCAAAACACCAATTAAAGTCACCACAGATGAACCACCCAAGAACAATTCTAGGCATTACAAGAGTGGTCATAACACTCTAGAATGGCAATATATCATCAAATGAACAAATTGGATACATATTACAGTAATAGCACCCAAAACACTTCACACATGCATCATCACTTCCATATCCAACCACCAAAACCAAAAACCCCAATTTTAACAAAAAAAGGAACCCTAGAACTATTATAACAATTCAGAAAACAAGAAACAAATTTCCAAGCTTAGGGTTGTAGAAGATTACCTTTAATCTCTTGATTTCCTAAGTTTTTTCTTGAATTTTCCTTCATTTTCTTCATGATTTGATCAAACAAATCTTAGGGTTATTTTTAGAGAGGGATTCGGCCATGGTGGTTAGAATAAGGAAGAAACAAAATTTTTTTAATTTTAAAACATGATGACTGACTTATGGGGTTAAATTGGTCATTTTGTGCAATTTAAATCAATTAAATTATAATACGCTTTAATTGTAGCAAATCAGGATTAATAAAATTATGCCATGCGTCTCAATAATAATTAAACATATTTCACAACATTTATGAAATATGGATATTATTTAACTATTCAAATATTTACCAATTAAATATCTAAATAATTAATTAATATAATAATAATTATTATTATATATATATATATGTATTTTTATTTACATTAAATAACAAATACATATATTTATGGCATGTGTCAAAATATCATTTGACAATTAATTAATGTGTATCTAATCAAATTATGTATCAAACACAAATACATAATAATTATTAAATGACCAAAATCTCTTAATGCATGTGTTATCGTTTAAATGATTCGAATTAACTCACTTAATCTGATGAAGTATTCTGAATAATCTGTATTATTCATAACGTTTTGCCCAAGTGCTCAACGAGTATACTTCATATTGTGGGACTCTCTAAGTTTAGGTTTATCCGTCACGAAATCCAATTTCGTGTCCATAATTCACCCACTCATAAATTATGACGACCACAGATTATCTCGCAAAACTATGCAAGTCGAGGTCATTGCATACGTATAATCCATCCGTCACAGGCTATCCATATTATACTCGGGATATAGATGAGAACGTCAAATCCGTTATAGTCGACTTTCAATTTACGATCTCTAAATAAAACTCAGAACTGATTTCCGAAGTTATACCACGGCTATGGATTTACTAGATCGTAAACACGTGTAGGATGCCTATGCCCTATACACAGGACTGACGGATCCTCTCTTGATACGCAATGGATATCATGAGCAACAATCCACACCCAACGAACATGCGGAGGTCTGATCTAAATAGATCGGTGACGTGGCTACCATCAAAGTGTGGAGGATAACCTATATATCCCACTGTGGTATCTCAAGTCGAAGGACCACTATACTCGCTCAACTCGAGAAGATTCCTATTGACGTTGGTGTACCATCTATTAGGAAATCTTCAGTGAGTCGTTCAGTGTTTATCAAATAAATACCTATATGTCTATACGAGTCTCCCAGACTTATGGTTCATTGGGATAAACCTTCCGACCAAGTCACGATATACGACATGTACTAGTCTCAACGGATTTACGAACCGACCCGTGTTAGTAAATCTTGACAAGGAACTTTATTTAAGGATATACAACTTATAGTGACGCTTCCCAATGTCAATTACAAACTACGTTGTAACTGCGCACTACATTGTAAATCCTAGGGTCTTTCTCTAATATACATGTATCATAAACCAGATTCAGTTTCGATCTAATCGTAATTGAATATCCAATCATAATTAGATCGAATATGTATATAAAAGACAAGAGGTGCTACCATTAAATAAGTAATATTATGGAAAAAAGAATTGTTTGTATTTGTGAATCGGACATAAATACGATCCGGATTGACACTCTGAGCACAAACCCTAACAATTTCTCCCACTTGCTCTAGTGCCAATCCATGGTATCATATACACATCTCAATGTGTATCACATACTCATGGCCCTCAAGAGCTCACATTGTACTCAAAAGGTAGGCAACAACAAGTAAGCCCGCTTTAACAAATTGAGTCAGTCCAACAAACCCAATTGTTTTTCTTAGCCAACATCATTCATATTTTCTAGAATCTAAATTCCATATCAATATGACTCAGACACTATATCAGTATTGTGTTATAGCTATTAAAGTTGTCTATGTATTTAAAGATCAAATCTAAAGTACTTTACCGAAAACCGTAAGCACAATACTAATATCAAAACTTCTAATCTATAGGGTCACTATGTAACTTCATAAGTCAATACTTCATAAGTTGCAATTCATTCTACTAGTTTAGTAGAATTAACGGTGACACTCCTACTGCATCTTTTCTGACTTTATATGACATAGACCATCTAATGTCATAATTAAGATCAAAACTAATCTGACCCTAATGATTGCAGACTAAATTCTCCATGAATAAGAAACTTATTCTTATTATCTCAAAGATCACAAAGAACATGTTTCAAGATCCATCCTATGGTCTACACTATATCAAAATAACTCATAACAATTTCAATTAAATTGATATTATTTAATCGCACATAATATAGTATTCATTACGCCATCATCTTGTGATGCATAAGATTGACTAGACATTCTAATCAATCTCTCTTTCGACAAAGGTATCATCCTTTACGAAAGATGAATACTATATTTATAAAAGACACATTAACTGTCAAACAGTTATACTAACTGTCATACATATAGTTTTATTGTGTCTTTTATTAGATCATATCTAATACGCGACTAAAGGGAGTATCTCACAAGTCTCTTAGTTCTATATCATATATAAAACTTTATATCAAATATAACAGAGACTACTCTCATTGCTATCACGGAGAAAATAAGACTTAGGCAAATATTTTACCTCACAAACATCTCATTATTACATTAATAATGACAATGTTGTTAGGATATATAACACTAGAAATAAATTTATACTCTCTCACTAACCCCATTATCAAATATGTATTCTATATGCTTTGATCAAATCAGACAATCTGACTGTATCAAAATTATAGAACACAAATTTTCGGAAAACTTTTATGAGTCTACAATAGGCTCTATAAGATAGTATATCAAACTGTGATCTAAGCATAATGTAAACTCTAGGGCCATTCTAGAATGAACTATTCAAACAAAGAAACCACCACAGATTTCTCATTCGAAGAAAACATTCAGGAACGCCACTTTGTATTTTTTAGCCAAAATACATAGTTTAATATCAACATTAACCAACAAATCTTTATTTGTTCAATTAGTGCGACTTGAGACAGGTTTTCTCAGAATCTACAATAGATAGCTGAGTTTAACTTTTCTCACAATCATACTATAAAGGTCAAACCTTTATCAAGCTCACTTTGCTTTTGCTGCGCAAATAATTTACACATTTTATGAACGATTCATAACGAAAGCTTAATCAAGTTCAAAACTTGATCGTAGTAAGCCATGAACAATCTTAGATATATGATTCAATGCTAACTTCTGAAATCGATATCAAATATCGCTCCCACTATAAATTTAGGATAATTTTCTTCGATAAGAAAATAACAGAATCATTAAGTATCAAATACTTTGTAAATGATTCTGACATCCTATTAAACTTATACAGAAGTTGTCTAAGGGTCTATTTATCTTATTAATTATGTAGTTCCACTTATAGTTTATCATTCTCACATTTGACTTCAATAAGTCAAGTCTTTTCTACAATTGTCAACATCTGATGTTAACATTCCAAGTAATAAAACAATTTTATGCTCGGCATCGTAGAAAAAATATTCTATCAAATAGAATACAATATTCTTTTAAATAGAATAAATGATAAACCATGCTTGTACCTCCGAGGCGCAAGTACTTTCAATTATATAACCGTTATACAAAAGAAAGATTCAAATCTCAATCTTTTCAAGATTCAAATTTTCTACTATACATATCATATATGTAACTGTAGGAACGAATGAAACCTTAATTAAAGAGATGAATTAGAGTTACTGGAGCATAACCCCAAAGAGTATTGAAAACTAATTCGGTAATACTCAATATCAACGAATCAAATCATATAAGATTCAATTACTCCAACTGACCAATTCCATCAAGATTGAATCGTGGAAGTTTAATATTGAGTAAGAATCATATTCATTAAATAACTTTAGAACTATTGCCATAAATTCATATGTTCGATCATATCAAACATCGTTGAACAATTCAAAGACTCGTAATGAATTTAAAATATAGTTTTCAACACTTCAAATAGAATATCTTTGAATATCCATATTTCATCAGAAACATATTGAAAGTTCTCGAACCATTCAAGACATTCAATATATGTTCTTTTAGAAACATGTAACTAAGTCATGACAATTCATTAACTAAGTTACGAAGTAAAGAAAACTATCAATGGCAATTTACAATTCATTAGACTACATACTTCCAAAGTATTAGTTTAATAAATTTGTGGTCCAATGACGATCATTGGTTAAATGAGATTTAATCACATCCTCAATACAATATTCATTAAATGGATAAAGATATATGGTGTGATCTCATATCAGACTATCATTTACCATACAGAATAAATATCTAATGCTTATGTGATACAATCTCATAAAGTATTGTTCTAAGTTATTTAGTTAACCTAATATATTTTTCATAATGTTTATCTTCTTCATTAATGACACTGCTAGTCATATTAAAATATGTAACAACTGTTTAGAAAGAACAAGTAACTATCCAATAGTCACAAGTTCTGATATCAAATATCAAAACAATTATTAAACAATATTTTAAATAACTAGACGGGATATCTGGTATCCAATACCATCGTATTATGATAATTGATATTCTCTATACACAACTATACACATCTCATTTCTTAAGCTTTATAATTTATGTTCAATTATTCACAACAATTGCAAATAATTGATTAGCAAACTGTGTCTAACATGTGACTTCTAAAAGTCACTAAAGCCAAGAAACGTCATTATAAGATAAATAAAATACCTAATGGAGTTTTCTTAATGCCAGTCAAGAATCTCGAGACATGAACTGATTTATGTCAATTCTTACTGCACAAGAAATTATTCTCTTTAAACAATTATATCCTAAAACAGATATCTATTTAGATTACTTATCGTGACTTAATAACTAAGTCACTAACTATCTTAATTTTCAAGAAAATCGAAACAACAGCTCCTGATGGTTTTAACTAATCTAACAATGTCTAAGTCTACAGTCAGTCTAGAACCTATTCTAGAAATACGCAACCAAAAGTAAAGTCAAAAAACATATTCAAGTAATATGTTATGCAGTGGATTAGAAGTATAATTCTATAAACAACATAGAATAAAGGAAAACAAAAGCAGTAATTTCCATAAAATTACACACTGCTTTAGTTATGGATTTTTAACCCAGCATTGTCTCCCACTACTTTACGTAATACTGTAATCCCCAACGGAGAACGGAAATTCAATAATTAAATCGAATTTCATAGTGAGAGTAGGATCTCATGAATATATTTCAACTCACAGCTTTGACACGGTCTCGCCTACGTATATTCATTAGGTAGACAACTCATTGTCAATCACTCACCAGTGACTTCTGATTTTGGTCCTGACCGTTTCTCGTTATGACAGCTTTGGCACGTTCACAAGGAGGCGTATCAAGGCTTCACTTGCCAATGACAAACTTAAGCTACCGATGTAGTCCTGACAGCTTTGGCACGTTCAGGATTTTCACTTTCACTTGAATTTTTCTAGTATCATTATACAACTGGCATGGATAAAATTCTAACAACTACACCCTCACTGCTTCGGCACGATCTCGGATGCAGCCATAGAAAGTTACCCATAAACCGTATTGACAAGACGGACCAAGAAACATGTATCAAATACATGTTACTTTACAACCTTATTTTAAGCGGGGATATTCCTCAAGGAAGCATTGCTCTACATAAAATGCAGAATTTTAATCTAAATCATTTTCTAAACAACTTAATTCTACCTTAGAAAACATAACTCAATTTAACCATTAAATTTCTATTACGTTTCCGTTAGCGTAGAACCGAAAAGTCAAGAAACGTATAGATTACATGCATGTGTAAATATTAAAATTGGATTACATATCATATATCAAGCATGACTAATGTAATGGATGAAGCATCAGACATGCTCTGGTACCATTTTTGTTGGGGTTTTGGGCGAAGGGCGCGGCGGAAGCGCGGTTCGGGCTAAATCGTAATTTTAAAACTTTTTAAATTACCAAATAAATTATTCAATATCCAATATGAATAATTCATTCATATTTCACCTAAACATATTTATTTGCTATCAAATAATGACATAAATGACAAAGAAACGTCGCAAAACTTTTACGAAAATGTTTTTCCGAAAAATGGCATAAAACACGTTTTTGACCGAACCGACAACCAACACATATGGGGGCTGCCCAAGTCATCCCCAATAGTCTTAGGACAGTTCATGGACTGATCGATCACTGACAAATTCATTGTTTGGACAGCCGTCACCCTGTTGGCTCAGAAGTCACCCGGTAACGCCGTTTTTCGTCGTTTTTGCTTATTTCAACTCCGAAATAATTTCCGAAAATTGTTCCAACACCCAAAACACATCCAATATATTCAAAAGACATCATTTTCATTACCATATGAACAATATTTCTAGATCTGATCCATAAGCTAATATTATCAATTTTTCATGCTTTAATCCAAAATTTTCAAGATTAATCCAATTAATCAAAACACCAATTAAATTCACCACACATGAACCACCCAAGAATAATTCTAGGCATTACAAGATTGGTCATAACACTCTAAAATGGCAACATATCATCAAATAAACAAATTGGATACATATTACAATAATAGCACCCTTTTACTTCACACATGCATCATCACTTCCATATCCATTCACCAAAACCAAAAACCCCAATTTTAACAAACAAATGAACCCTAGAACTATTCTAACAATTTAAGAAAACAAGAAAAAAATTTCCAAGCTTTGGGTTGTAGAAGATTACCTTTAATCTCTTGATTTCCTAAGCTTTTTCTTGAATTTTCCTTCATTTTCTTCATGATTTGATCAAACAAATCTTAGGGTTATTTTTATAGAGGGATTCGGCCATGGTGGTTAGAATAAGGAATAAACAATTTTTTTTTAATTTTAAAATATGATGACCGACTTAGGGGGTTAAATTGGTCAATTTGTGAAATTTAAATCAATTAAATTATAATAAGCTTTAATTGTAGCAAATCATGATTAATAAAATTATGCCATGTGTTTCAATAATAATTAAATATATTTCACAATATTTATGAAATATGGATATTATTTAACTATTCAAATATTTAACAATTAAATATCAAAATAATTAATTTATATAATTTATATATATATATATATATATATATATATATATGTATTTTTATTTACATTAAATAGCAAATAAATATATTTATGGCATGTGTCAAAAATCTCATTTGACAATTAATTAATGTGTATCTAATCAAATTATGTATCAAATACAAATACATAATAATTATTAAATGACCAAAATCTCATAATGCATGTGTTATCGTTTAACCGTTTAAACGATTTAAATTAACTCATTTAATCTGATGAAGTATTCTGAATAATCTGTATTATTCATAACGCGTTGTCCAAGTGCTCAACGAGTACACTTCATATTGTAGGACTCTCTAAGTTTAGGTTTATCCGTCACGAAATCCAATTTCGTGTCTAATTCACCCACTTATGAATTATGACGACCACAGATAATCTCGCTAAACTATGCAAGTCGAGGTCATTGCATACGAGTCCCTCCGTCACAGGCTATCCATATTATACCTGAGATATAAATGAGAATGTCAAATCCGTTCAGTATAATATAGTCGACTTTCAATTTACAATCTCTAAATAACACTCGGAACTGATTTCCGAAGTTATACCACGGCTATGGATTTACTAGATCGTAAACACGTGTAGGATGCCTATGCCCTGTACACAAGACTGACGGATCCTCTCTTGATACACACTAGATATCATGAGCATCAATCAACACCCAAAAAACAGGCGGTGGTCTGATCTAAATAGATCGGTGACGTGACTGCCATCAAAGTGTG
>SKCR01052068.1:0-30632 GCA_019454045.1 Zanthoxylum bungeanum | reverse complement strand
TCGGTGGTGGAGGGCTGCTGTATGGGTGGCTGTTTCGGCTATGGAGGGTGGTGGCTTGTGGTGGTTTCTTTGTTTTCTTTTTTTTGTGTGTATGAATGTTTTTCTCTTCTTGTCTGTTTGTTTAGTCTTGGGTGTGTAGAAAGAATCTAGAGAGATTTCGAGAAAGTTTGGGGTGGGATTTGTATTGTGTGAAGGAGCGGAATGGCCTTGGTTAGGGGTTGTTTATATAGAGAATGGCTATGGTTGACAAGGAAGGGATCTTGTTTCCAAATTAGGAGAGGTGAGAAAGGCATACACAGAGATTGAGGGGGGACAAGATTTTTAAATTAGGAAGTTTGTAATATTTAATTTGTGTTGGTTTAGGAATACAAATATTTTATATTGGTAAATATCTTATTAGATTAGGAAGTCAAATATATGATTGGCTTTAATTGGTTAGGATTGATTTTAATTTGGTATGATTATATTTTGATTTAGTATGTGATTTGTTTAATTTAGGCATGATTTTAGTTAAGTTGGTAATTCTTTATTTTAATTGGTAAATGGTTTAAATGTTTTATTTTAATGTTTAATATTTAATTTAATATTTATTTATTTATTTGGGATGTGTTTTTATGGGCTTTGGGGAGCTAAATGGGCTGGGGGTGTGAGGCTAGCAGCAAAACCAGAATTACCGGCTCCGTTCAACGCCTCATCGCACGCGGCACGAACGTCCGCAATCTGCACGAGGTTCGAACGAAGTAACGAACGCAGCACCAACGAAGACAGTGAGCTTGTTTATCCTGAATTTCCCCTTCCGATATCCGTTTCCCGCGGCTTTCATGACTCAAAAGGTAGTGCCTCCAAATGAGGCTCATCATCGGGTTTCACATGCGAAAATGCAATGCCTACACTTGGGACCTTGGGGCAACACCACTTCATGTTGTACCATATTTGGCCCTTGGTGTAGGTTCGGCCCTGGATATGGGCCATTGTCCCCAAGACTTATTCCTCCACTGGAAGTCGTAGGGACCCTGATTCCTTGTGGGGGAATATTGCTCGGACCAGCCTCCTGACTACTTGGTGCAAGGGGAGGTGCGGTCCACGACAGGGTTGTCCTCTCGTTTACACATTTGGCCATTAATTCGTTTAATGAGCTTAAATGTTTGGCCATATTTTCATAATGTGAGTTACTAGTCGAAGTAAACTTCTCTATGGTATGAGCATTTTGAAACCTAACCTGCTCGACAATATTCTGTGTGAATTCAACGAACAATGCACGAACTGCATTAGGGCTGAGCTCTCGCATAGATTCATATCGACTAGCGTCCGCCAGACCCTCGAAGTGACCCACTACGGCTGGAACGTGGGGCTGGTTGGTTTGCTCCAGTCCTCATTCCTCCGTACTTGAGCCAGTTTGAGTGTTTCTTTTCGGAGGCATCTCCACTTCTTACACCAAATCTCTTACTGTGGTCGCCAAAAAACTATTTGCGCAATTTTTGTGCGCGAAAAAAGAGAAACGTGTAAGGTTCAAACCTCCTGAGATAAAGTCCCAGCAAGGGGTGTTTGATTAAGTGAATAAACCTCCAAGGGGCGCAAGCACACAAATTACATTCCTAAGAGTTATGAAACTAAGAAATAAAAAATATGTTCGTTTGAATCTTCATTTGATCGGGCATTTTCTCTTCATATCGGTGAGTCTTTTATAGTGAACTTTGCCAACCGCTCGGACCGTTTTTAGCTTGTAACTTCCCTGCAACTGCTAGATCGTGGTAACCGTTAGATCATGTTTTCAACTTTGAGTTATGCGCCTCAACTGCTTGATCATGGAGGGAAAACTGCCTAACTGCTGTAGTAGTGGGATCAACTGCATCATGTGTTCTCGTTCTAATTGCTGCTTCGGTCGTCCTGAGCTCTTCCCTTCGTCGCCTTTCTTGGTTTCGTCCTTTACTCATTTGTTCTAGGATGATTTCGCTCTAGGGTGACTTTCTTTTGTCAACATATTATATATATATAAGCGATCTGTATATAAGATATTCCAAACTTAGGCTTTCAACCTAAGTACTTCAACTTTGTCAAATCCATCGGTGGCCGTCGTTCTTCATGGAGATCACTGAGAGCGAAATCTTCATCATGAGCATCTTGGTTTCTGTTATGTTTTTCTTGTTGTTTCAAACTTCTGGAACGAGAAGAGACCGACCCCCAGCTAATTACACTGTAGAAATTACGTCATACAAAAAGTTATTCTCTCAGGCATCGTCGGAAAGATATGAATCTGGTCTTTTTGAAGCTGGGGGCTACAAATGGTGGGTTCAAATAATTCTTGATCATCACTCTCTTTCTTTTAATAGCTGCTGCTTGTGTTGTGTATGTAATTAACGTGCATGAAAATTCACTCTTTATTTTATTGTAATCGTTTTGTTTATTTGTTGGCAGGAGATTGGTTATTTATCCAAATGGGAACATTACAGATGGTGGAGATGGGCATATTTCCCTTTACTTGAAAATTGATCAATGCAATGCCTTTCCTGATAATTGGAGTGTCCATGTTAACTACAAATTTTTTTTGCAAGACATGAAGAACAACACTTTCATCACCTTCCAGAGTAATTTATTTATTTATTTATTTATTATTATTATTTTTGACACCCAAATTCTTGTTTCGGAGCAGCCTCTTCAAGAGTGAGATAATATTTAAAACCTTAATCGGTAATCCTGTATTTTTTTTTTTTTTTTTGAAGTGTGTGTATATATATGTGTGCGATTTGAATGTGTAGATGCTGCAGAATCGCGTTTTGATAAGAACAAGAAAGAATGGGGCTTTGGGAAATATGTTTCCCATGAAACTTTTAATAAACCTTCGAATAGACTCCTCATAAATGATTCCTGTATATTTGGGGCTGAGGTTTTTGTTATTAAAACCACTGGCAAAGGGGAAACTATATCTGTTGTCGAGAATCCTGCAGGAAGAATTCAGACTTGGAAGATCAAAGTATTCTCAAAACTAGATGGGACTGTACAATCGTCTGACGAATATATTGTTAGAGACAGAAAATGGTATGTAACTTCATCTTGATATCCATAAGAGTTGTGTTGAAAATGGAAATTTATGGGCCAACTCAACCCAAAATTAGTTTGGAAGTAGATGCTTGCTCAATACTTATATTTATGTTCATATATTCATCTCAGTTCTTATGAGATATTTTCCCCAACACTTCCCGTCATGTGCATGCCGATTTTTTTCTCTGGTCCTTGTCAAGTGGGTAAATATTATGAACAAATAAACAAATTGAGAGTAGATGATGACCCAATACTTATATTTAAGTTCATTCGTTCATCTCTACCGTTTTTTCTCAACAAATTTTCCCAAGTTTATATAGTTCTACACTATTTTCAGCGAATATAAGATTCATATCTCTTTAACAATATCATAAAGTTTGATTTGGGTTGAATCAGGAGATTGAGGCTTTATCCCAAGGGAACTGCGGAAGGGAAGGACGAATTTCTCGCTATTTCCTTGGCTTTAGTGGATTGTAATGATCTTCCACCTAAGAAAGAAGTTTATGCTAATTTTAAGCTGCGAATAGTTGGAGAAGATGACTGGGAAAAAGAAAGTAAATATCCCTCCTTTTGATTATGACTTTTTAGATTGAAAAATCAATTTTAATCCTCAGATATATAATGATTCATCACTAATTTTTTTTCTTCTAAATTAATGAAAAGTTAATCTACAATTTTCATTGAACTTATAATTAATTTCATGCAGATGGGAAATGGTTTAGCACTCAAAGTAGCAGCTACGATGACTGGGAGTTCATTAAACTGGGGATGCTCCGTAAAAGATACAATGGATTTCTAGTGGATGACACTTTGACCATTGAATTACAATTTCTTTCTATTTCCGATGTCAGTTTCCACTGATAATTGTCTGTAATGGGCTTTTATTTATTTGCAAGTTAAATAGAATTATATGAAAATCTAAATTGTTTTAATAGCTACTTTTAATTAAAAAAATATATTACTTAATTAAGGACAATTAAATTTAAGTGAACAAAATAGTATGAATTAATTGACACCATCTTGTAAGTCCAAAAATTTTCCTTTTCCGCGTCAAAACTAATTCATCATCAAAAGAATACATGAGATTTAATAATTTTTTTATCGAGTTGCCAACTGAATAAATTTTAAAACAATTGGTTTTGAAGGAAATGCCAAAATGATTATCCAAAAAAAATTCACAAAAATTAGAAATCAATTTCAATACAAATTTATTCTACACAATTTTGAAAATCAATTTCAATACAATTAGCACATATAAGTATACAGTTAACACAACACTAATAATTAAATACAATATTAACACGAGTAATACAATATTAACACGAGTAAATTATATAATATCATCTTTAATTATAATTGGACAAATATCGAATATTCGATAGGACCGATACTGATATATGCAATCGTCCAATATCCTTTGCAATACTTTATTTCATATTCGAAGCCTATTTACTATCCATTAAACTGCAGATATCGAATATTTTATTCTACAGATGTATTAGTAGACATTTAAAATATCCATCCAAATTCTCATCCCTAATTAAAATGAGTTTGTATGGTGAAAAAAAAATGAGAGTTTATATGAATTCAGTGAATATTTTAATAATTATCCCATCAAAACCATTTAATAATAAGATTTGGATTTGTTGTTAAGTTAAATTTTATGCTTCGTTTAAAAAAAAAAAAATTATGATCGATAGTTATTAGATAAGAATTTGTAAATAATTAAAATTTAATCGTCCATTATTATACACATAGGCATGATAAAAAAAATTATAAGAAATTGAATATAAAAAATATCTACATTTGATCTCATCTTCTTAATTAATATAGCAAACAAAGCGTCAGCTTGAATCGTTCAACTGATTCAGAAATTAAATTGAAATTTTTAATAGCCAATTTTCTATATGATTACGTAGATCCAATCAGCCATTGTTTATGCCAAAAGAAGTCTTAATTGTTTTTGGTTTTCCTATCTTAAGTTTCGTTGACTTCTCATGCATGATGTTGATTAAATTCTTAAAATAGTTAAAATATATATTAATTACATGGATCTTATTTATGGTCTTTGTTTAATCATTTCGTAAATTACAATTATAAGTGTTCTTTATTAATCCTAAAAGTGTTATTGACATCTTTATAAATTTTTCACATTTCATCACCATCACATAAATAAACTATTAACTATCAACCCGTCTTAATTAATTAAGTTTAAATTCATATTTTTCTTTTAATTTTTTCAAAATTCGAACTAGTTGATAAATTAAATAAAATATTTGAAAATCGTTAGGGAATGGCTATAGAGCTTATAGGTTGTGTTTATTCATGTCCCCAAGGGGTGTGGCTTGGTGGTGTAGGGTCCAGGATCTCACCTTGAGGTTCTGGGTTCGAATCCAGGGGGTGCACTTCTTGTAAGAACCTGGGACAGCCGGTGGTTTTACCTGCGCCGCGGCCCAGAATGGGTGGTTTGGTGGCGGGGTTTCCATCGTTTCCAAAAAAAAAAAAAATTGTGTTTATTCATTTAATTGGCATTGTTGAATTAATTGTGTTGACGGTGGATTTTGGTCTCAGGGTAATATAGGAATATCACCTCCGAGGGAATCCTCCTTCAACTGTGAATTTGTTTGGTAATAGGGAACCAAAAGCAAACTTAGCGGAAAAACAAGAAAATATGCCAATCAGACAAGGCGATTTAACGTGGTTCGGTGGATTTTTGGGATCCGACCTACGTCCACGGACAAGAACAGGGTGGTACTCTTTTTATTACTAAAATATACCTCTCACACCTCTCCTTTTCTCTTATCAAGATACTAATTTCATCAATTCTCCTGTGAAAGTAGGATAATTTGTCTCATTACCCGAGAAAATAGGATGCTCTATCTTCCTGAACACACCTCGCTATCTGGTCGGTATTCGTGAGGTCGGCCATGGTGACCTTTTATGCCGAGAATGTTCTTGCCGCCCTCTATAGTGTTCGGTTATTTGAACCAAAGTGGTCGGTCTTCACATGTTGTGGTCGGGTCGGCTACATGATCTCAACCAGACAGAGAATTTACCCTTTTGCCCTTGTCGTGCTGTCTTAAATGTTGTAGCGCCTGAAAACACCATCAACATCTGTCCCCTAGTTCTCGGTTCCAACGAGTATACAAGTTGGTACCGGAACTATAAAAATATGGTGTGCTGATCGCCTTGCTGGTGGTCGCTCCAGAAATCACCGAGAAATTGTCTTTGCCATCAACTAAGTCTTCTGTTTCTATCTTCATATCCTCGGTTATTGGAGATGCTGACTCTATTCAGAACGATTTTCCATCTCAAAGCAAATTGCTTACTTGGGTCGTCCCATCAGGAGATGAAGTTCCTCTTGTTGTCCAAACTAAAAACGACTCCTCCTCTGTAATATCTGTACCAGAGATTTGGGGGTCCTGACCCCGGACTGATCTAATCTCGATTGTGAGGAGAAAATTTTGCCTCTGAGCTAACGGTGATGTGCTCGGTGGCATGTGATCATGTCTCGAGCTGTGAGAGACGCTCGGACCTGGGGGAATGTTACGTCCCCAGTCCGAATGGCTGACTCGGTGGGACGTACCCTGACCCCGAGCTGAGAAAGGCACTTGGATCTGAGGGAATGTTATGTCCCCAGTCCGAAGGGTTGACTCGGTGGGACGTACCCCGACCCCGAGCTGAGAAATCAGCGGCCTCGGCGGAACGAAATCCAGCCCCGAACCGAATAAACTAGTGGCCTCGGCGGAACGAAATCCAGCCCCGAGCCGAATAATCAAGAGGCCTCGGCGGAACGAAATCTCCCCCGAGCCGAATAATCAAGAGGCCTCGGCGGAACGAAATCCAGCCCCGAGCCGAATAAACAAGTGGCCTCGGCGGAACGAAATCCAGCCCTGAGCCGAATAATCAAGAGGCCTCGGCGGAACGAAATCCAGCCCCGAGCTGAATAATCAAGAGGCTCGGCGGAACGAAATCCAGCCCCGAGCCGAATAAACAAGTGGCATCGGCGGAACGAAATCCAGCCCCGAGCCGAATAATCAAGAGGCCTCGGTGGAACGAAATCCAGCCCCGAGCCGAATAATCAAGAGGCCTCGGCGGAACGAAATCCAGCCCCGAGCCGAATAATCAAGAGGCCTCGGCGGAACGAAATCCAGCCCCGAGCCGAATAAACAAGTGGCCTCGGCGGAACGAAATCCAGCCCCGAGCCGAATAATCAAGAGGCCTCGGCGGAACGAAATCCAGCCCCGAGCCGAATAATCAAGAGGCCTCGGCGGAACGAAATCCAGCCCCGAGCCGAATAAACAAGTGGCATCGGCGGAACGAAATCCAGCCCCGAGCCGAATAATCAAGAGGCCTCGGTGGAACGAAATCCAGCCCCGAGCCGAATAATCAAGAGGCCTCGGCGGAACGAAATCCAGCCCCGAGCCGAATAATCAAGAGGCCTCGGCGGAACGAAATCCAGCCCCGAGCCGAATAAACAAGTGGCCTTGGCGGAACGAAATCCAGCCCCGAGCCGAATAATCAAGAGGCCTCGGCGGAACGAAATCCAGCCCCGAGCCGAATAATCAAGTGGCCTCGGCGGAACGAATCCAGCCCCGAGCCGATTAATCCCTGGGACTTATTCAGAAGGGAAGTGAATCAACCTTTGAAGCCCTACCGAATCTGGCATGGGCGTCCCTCTGCCAGACAGGCGAAAAAAAAAAATAAAAACAAAACTTTCGAAGATAAAATCAAAAGGTGGGGGTGACTTAGCACTTATCCCAAAGTAAAACTTTTCACAAGTGTAAACAACAGCACGGATGCCTCGAAACAGCGTCCTGCCCGAGGCCTCCAAAACACAATTCTGAATCTTTCAATTCAGTGTCCCGGCGAACCAGGATTCGGATCTGAAGAGCGTATGAACGGTAAGGGCACATCCTCTACACGTCGGTTCACTGGGGAGCCTGTGTATTGTATGAGGGCTCCTCCTTACCACGCTGGGGTAGGCACACGCCACAGGGGTATACACCTCCCCGCGCTGTGTCTCCCACAGATCCGGGTGATGAATGGATCAAAGAGTGTCCGGGATACTAAGGGTATTTTCTTCCTTAGGCCCGGTATCACTGGAGCTAGCAGTCGTCACGGGGGTGTCATCATCCCCTGTGCTATGCTTTCCCACGGATCCATTACATCGGGCAGGTGAGGATCAGAAGAGTGTTCGACACATTAAGGGCATGTTCCTCCTTATGTTCGGTAACACTGGAGTAAGCAATCGCCACAGGGGTATCATCCCTCCATGTGCTATGCTTCTCACGGATCCATTATATCGGGTATGTCCCTGAGGACTCCGAGTTAGAGAGATACTTGGCTCTGAGGGAATGTTCCGTCCCCAGACTAATGAGCATGACTCGGTGGGACGTAACCCGACCCCGAGCTGAAAGAGGTACTGGCTCTGGGGGAATGTCCCGTCCCCAGACCAATATGCATGACTCGGTGGGACGTAACCCGACCCCGAGCTGATTAATGAAGGGTCCTCGGCGGAACGTAATCCAGCCCCGAGCCGAAAGATGTTTTTGGCTCTGGGGGAATGTCCCGTCCCCAAACCAATATGTATGACTCGGTGGGACGTAACCCGACCCCGAGCCGGATAACTGAATGGCTTCGGTGGAGCAAAGTCCAGACCCGAGTTGATCAAGTCTTATTGCTTGGTCGTTTCTTTTTGTATTTAGGCGCTAAGTTTGTCCCCGGTGTTTAAGTAGGTCTTTCTATTTATGTTTTAAGAAATTGGACGAGAACCTTTTTTTTTTTTTTTTTTTGAAAAGAGAAAGTTTTTATTCATGTTTCGGGGACAAACTGCCCTTTTTCAGTTGAATTGGCGGCCACATGCTCTTTGTCTGGTCGTCATAACCTCGTGGTCAATGTATTTGTTCAGATACCCGTTTCGTGCTAGATCCTCCATTTGTTCTCGCAGATCTTTACATCCGTCCGTTGCATGTCCTCTGGAGTTGTGGTGTATGCAATAAGCCTTTTGGTTCCTTCTGTCCGGGGGGAACCTCCTTTGGTCGGGTTCCACTAAGAGGCCTTTCCCCTGAATCTCCATGAAAATTTGTCCCAGTGGTTTCTTTATGGGGATGTATGCATCTTCCCCGACCACATGGTTCACTTGGGTCGGCGCCCTTCTCTCCTGATTATCCCGGTGTAGTGGCTTGAATTCTTTGTGCTTCGGGGGAGGTCTTCTGGATTCTCTTTCTGTTCGGCGAGGGGCGTCTTCCCTTGTGGTTTTATCTCTGATGGTGTTCCCTTTTCGGGACACTTTTTCTTCATTCTCTAACAAAACGAACTTCCGAGCCACCTCCAGAGCGGTGGCGTAGTCCGGGGTGTCCTGGATCCTTAGGTGGGTCCATAGTCTTCCGACCCTTAAGGCTCCTTTCAAGCTTTCTAGGGCCTCAGGGGACTCGTACCCTCCGACTTCGAGTACCATATTATGGTACCTTTCAATAAATATCTTCAGAGGTTCATCGTCTCCTTGCTTCATGAGCCGGAGTTCTCCAATCGTCTTTCTGGGGACACAAGCCCCCTTAAAGTGTCGTATAAATGACTTCTTCAGTTGCGTGAAGCTGCTGATGCTTCTTGGGGCTAAGCTCATGTACCATAGAATGGCTGGTCCGGCCAGAGTTAGGGGAACACTTTGCAGATGGCGTCCCCTGTTACCCCTTGCACTTTCATCAACAGGGTGAAACTTTCAATGTGGGTCTTTGGGTCGGTATGTCCCTTGTACGGTGTCATGGTCGGCATGTTAAATCTCGCTTCGGGAACTGTGCTGACCTTATTTCTTCTGTAAGGGGAGACCCCTCTTCCTCGCCTCGGGTGTCTCCCGCGCCGATCTTGAGGCCTTCTTCCCATCTGGTCATATCTCTTTTCTCAACCAAGACTTTTTTTCACGGGCTGTGCCCCCGTGTCGCCTTCTGTGTCCTTCTGTTCTCCTGTGGCGTTTCTTGAGCTCGGAGGTCTCCTGTACGTCTTCGTTGTATTTTCTATTCTCCCTCTCGGAGTTGTAAAAACTGTCGGAGGAAGGGTCGGGTGATTGTTCCTCCTCTTCCCATGAGTCTTCTGATCGTGGCTCTCTTCCTACCACTTCAGATCTTATCCCATAAGGGCCTCTCTTTCTGGGTCCCTCGTCTTCGCTTATATCTACTACTCTTTTCCCTTTTTCCTTCTCTTTCCTCTTCTGGCCGGCCCCGGTTTCAGGTTCCTCGTTGTTGGCTCCTTCTATTCTTTCTAGTCGATCCATCATAGACCTCATGTTATCTTCCATCTTTTTCATCCAGTCCATTGCCGGACCTCCTGATTGGTGATTTCCGCCTTCCGCCATTTGTCTTATCACGTGAACTGCTTTTTGTGAAGTTCCCCACAGACGGCGCCAACTGTTGACGGTGGATTTTGGTCTCAGGGTAATATAGGAATATCACCTCCGAGGGAATCCTCCTTCAACTGTGAATTTGTTTGGTAATAGGGAACCAAAAGCAAACTTAGCGGAAAACAAGAAAATATGCCAATCAGACAAGGCGATTTAACGTGGTTCGGTGGATTTTTGGGATCCGACCTACGTCCACGGACAAGAACAGGGTGGTACTCTTTTTATTACTCAACATACCTCTCAGACCTCTCCTTTGCTCTTATCAAGATACTAATTTCATCAATTCTCCCGTAAAAGTAGGATAATTTGTCTCATTACCCGAGAAAATAGGATGCTCTATCTTCCTGAACACACCTCGCTATCTGGTCGGTATTCGTGAGGTCGGCTATGGTGACCTTTTATGCCGAGAATGTTCTTGCCGCCCTCTATAGTGTTCGGTTATTTGAACCAAAGTGGTCGGTCTTCACATGTTGTGGTCGGGTCGGCTACATGATCTCAACCAGACAGAGAATTTACCCTTTTGGTCCTGTCGTGCTGTCTTAAATGTTTGTAGCGCCTGAAAACACCATCAACAAATTGTGTTAGGTAAGTTTTCATTATCAATCTGTCTGTCTCAAACTTATATTCATATTCATTATTCATATGAAATCAAAGAAATTTTTTAACCAATCACATTGTCCCTGCAGGCTTAGCTATCGTCTTTCTTTAATTATTAAATTGGCGTTAATCATGTGATTTATATAATAAAGTCATATTTACTTTTGTAGTTATATACGCCCTCCTATTCACAAAATATTTTTTTTATTTATTACCTTCAATATTTTCAATTTAATTACTCTAACTGACTCATATTTAAAGCCAACTTGATTGAAATGAACAATTATGTCATAGTCACTGACTCGTAATTTAAGGATTATGATGATTCATATTTAAGGCCAATTTGAAATTAATACTTTGGCCTCTCCAACGAATTGTATAAACTAAGTTTTCATTATCAATCGTTCGATATATATCAACCTCATATTAATATTCATTATTCCTTTACGTCTTCAATTTCTTCTGTAATTAGAATTCAATTCAATTCTAGTATAACATTATATTTTCAATTTTCAATTTATTTTCTACTTGTCTTATAGTATCTTCTTAAGATTTAGTTGCTTATCACATTCACGTATTTAGAGAGCCCATGCACAATCGTTATGATTTTTAAAAGTCAACATTTATTATTTTAAGAATTTGCTCATCTGACTCGCAACCTCGACACACCTTTGCAGGAGATGTGAACCCATGCATTTTGTGTTTTCTTGAAATTAGGATGACGGAATGAAATCCTGACGACACTCAACTAGGGGTGAGCATCGGTTCCAGTTCTATCCGGAACCGGACCGATTTTTCGGGTTTGGAACCGGAACCTGTTGTAATTGGGTAGGTTCCGGTTTCAAATATGAAGGAACCGATTTTATCCGGGTAGGTTCCGGTTTCAAAATAGTCGGACCGGAACCGGACCATGGAACCGGTTTTATGAACATAAATTTTAAACATTTGGCGTTCATTATTTAATTGTACAAATTTTAAAGAGTCGCAATTCATATAGTAATATTTTAGTGGTTCTATCAAGTATATATAGAATGTATGAGGTCCCCAAGGGGTGTGGCTTGAAGGTGTAGGGTCCAGGATCTCATCTTGAGGTTCTGGGTTCGAATCCAGGGGGTGCACTTCTTGTAAGAGCCTGGGACAGCCGGTGGTTTTACTTGCGCCGTGGCCCCGAATGGGTGGCTTGGTGGAGGGGTTTCCATCATTTCCAAAAAAAAAAAAAAAAAAGTATATGTGTTTGTGTTAAACAGAGACGCTTAAAATTAGAAAATGAGCTCATTGCAAACAGAAAGCTGCTATAATTTAAAACTACCACAACTAGGGAAAAATAATCAATCAATAAACAAAATTTTCCTTTACTCCATTTTGTTTTGCCACAATTTTGTTTTAACAAAAAAAAACATCTTCTTAATCTAATTCGAAATATTCCAGCACAGCAGAATTCGACTCTAAAATTATATGTATTTATTTGTTATCTTTTCATTTTCCTTCCATTTTCCCAGCAACATACGTATAATGAAAATCTATATATAACTAATGATATCAATAATCAAATATTTTGAAAGAAAATAAGGGCTATTGTATAACATTCGTTCTTGAGCTTCCGCACTCCAATTTGGTCCCTGTTTTTTTCCTACGTACTCGTATCGGAATGTAGTTTTCATTAAAATATTTTAAAATAGGGTAATTCGGAACCGGATTGGAACCGAATAATAGGGTACCCTGTTTAATTGGGTAGGTTCCGGTTCCACTTAATGCAGAACCGAATTTTTCCGGGTAGGTTCCGGTTCTATGCGAAACCGGAACCGAAACCGGTTTTGCTCACCCCAACACTCAACTTTATTTCACATTACTGTTTGATACTTTTGGTATTGTTATTTAACATATTCGGGTGAAATTCGATTATAAAGATCGGATTAGAAAACGACCATATATATAGAGTCTATATCGGGCGAAATTCGGATTATAAAGATCGGATTAGAAAACGACCATATATAAAGAGTCTATCTTAAATAATATAACTGGCTATCCAAAATATACAAAAACATTGTACAATGGGTATTTGTAATATCCTGAATTTATATTAGAACGATTCTGGAAGTTTTCCGAATTGAAGTTTAGAATTTAGAACTGAATGACATTCAGAAATAAGACTTTATGTGTTAGAAAATAGGTTAGAATATTTTTTAATGAAGTTTCGTCGCATTGGAAAACGCACGGTTCTGAGAACCGATTACGCGATTTCTGATTTTATCATTATACATGTAAGAGTTTCTTGTCTCAGCTATAAACATAGCAAACGAACTCTGGTGGGACTAATTCTTGAACCATCAGACTCGTTTTTCCGAGATGAATAACTTTCATGTTAAACACTTTTCGAAATTTACATTAAAAGGGCTTCAGAAATTTAAATTTTCGATGAAGCCACATGACATGGGCCCGAAGTTTCCTATATAAACCCGAAGTTTCCCTTAATTTCCAAAATGGCATAACTACATAAAGATCCCACTCTACCCCATTCCAAAATGGCGCTATGATTTCTTGGCTCGTCGGCCAGCCAGCCGACCACCACCAGCGGGTTGCGTCCAGTGCAACCGCACCTGAAGGTGGCCGGTGGAGACCTTGAAACCACCGGTGACAACGAGAAAAGGAAGAAGTGTGTGAATGAGTTGGTCTCTCGATCCCGGCTTATCGTTTCGTATCACGTCCCGAGCCACCCGCCAAATCAAAGCTCTCGGAGAGTGCTACAAGTAGATGGTGGCGGATTTTCCGTTTTGTGCATGGTTGCAAGCGAAAGAAAAAAAAAAAAATATAGTGAACCACGGTGAACAATAGCTCTGATCAAAATTCCGTCGATTCCAACACGTTTGTGGGATCATTTGGAGTCCGTATACACCCTCGAAATCTTCAGACCTTTTGGTAAAATTCTGCTAATTTTATGTTTTTCACTAAATATTCGGATGTATCAAGTAGCATTATAGAGTAGCATCGGTATATAAATTGAATTGATTGAGTATTAATATATTGATTATATGTATTTGATAGAATCCATTTTAAAACAAAACGAGTTTGATCGATTCGATAGAATAAGTAAGTTTCAGATAAAAATGGGTTTTTGCATATAATGATGTGTTTTGACTTTAACGATAGTTATGAGTTATATATGATATTACGAACATGTTTGAATAAATCCGGGTAGGTTCGGAGGGTTCAGGCCCTTCTGTAACATTTGCAGAAAAGTTTTCGAAAGATTTTCTAAAAACTCGCAATATAGGGATTTAAGTGAACTACTGGTTTGAAATAGTTTATAATGATATTTTAAGAGTAATGGAACTGAAAACATTGAAATCGGAGTCGATTTGGTTATCCCGGAAAGATCCAAAATTTTATCATAATATAGTTGAGAACTCCATAAATCATGATTCTGACGGTGTTTCACCATTTATTTTAACAGATTTAACTAGGATCTGGAGTGATCGTGAAGCCAGGTAAGTAATACATGCGATGAGAACTTGAGTTGGTGAATTTATGTTTTATTTATATATAGATATATATAGATGATTGAAATGGTAAGGAATAAAATAAGATAGTTAAAAGGTGGTTTTGGAGTAACGAGTTCGAGATTACATATGATTAAAGGAAATCGACCTCCACTGGTATGGATGTTTATGTTATTATTGTAATATGAAGTAAGATGTTAGATGAGGTTAATGTCTATAAGTATGTATTCATGTATGTCAATGTATGAACCTGAAATGGTAGGCATAGGTATATGGGAATGAGTATGCACATGTAATAGTATGTCTATGTACATGTAAATGAACAAGTATATGAATAAGCATTGATACATGAATTTGAATATTTATATGATGATAAGCTATGAAAAATTTGAGTATATAATGATAAAGAGAATAAGTCACGATTTCTGAATTTGTATTACCACGTGTTGATGTGCGTCTGATCATCGCAATCATATGCGTATAACGCAAGCGCACGTATCGTTCAAGTAGTATAAAAAGTATCGATCCCACGAGAACTTAATACCTAAGCTATTAATTTATGAAGCAAAATTATTAACTGTATCTAATGGATTGGTTGTTTTATTGGATAGTGACTTTAAACTTAAAATAAGTAGATAAAATTGCACGAAAGTAAATTGATGAAAATTCAATATTATGAAACTATCCAGGATTGTGAATCCTTCCCATATCTTTAAAAGATAAAGCGGTTATCTTACGTTTGTGCAATATATTATTTTATTAACCTGGAACACGAAAATATGTAAAAGCCTATTCTGATGGTCAGATACAAATATCCAGTATAGCCCAATTAATCATATTCTTATGTCAACCAAGTTATCTGAATTCATTAAGATTAAGTTCCAATTATGGCTACCCCCCCACCCGACAGGTATATTCATATCCTGTAAGGATATCTATTAAAGGGTTAGCTATCCTCAAGGAAGATCGTGGGTGATTGAGTCTAAGGTTTAAACCTAAAATTCATTTTTCCAAGTTTATTTTAAGTTTACCAGATCAATCTTATTAATGGCCAGTTAACAAGAAGCATGAAGACTAAGACTCAATAAATAAACCTTTATATTACTTAAACCGTAAAATAACCCCTTATAAACCAGTGATATTGGAAATCATCACAATCCCAGATAAAGGGCTTAGTTACAACACATATCTAAGGCTAGTAAAAGCTTAAATAAAATAAAAGACATAAGGTAAAAGCTGGAAATTAAAAACGTAAATAAAACAATAAAGAAAATGTTGGGGGTTAGAGGATCCACTTTTAATATTTCAAAATTAGAAATCTCCCTTATTGTCAATATTTACCGATTAATTAATTATATTTAACCAGACCATAAAGGCTGTAATTCCATTTGTCTCAATTAAATCCAACCGACCATATAGGCGGTAACAACTAACAAGGTTATCACCTAAACCGACCACATAGGCGGTAACTAATTAATCCAAATTTTAATTAAAATAAGGGAGATTAATCTAATTTATTATATTAAAAGTCTTACCTTTTCACCCGAGTAGAAAGAGATTACATGCTCATGCTGTAAATGAAAACACACAAAATTTTATTATTTAAATAAAAAGAAAATACAAGAAAACTTAAATAAATACACAAGACACTTTCTTTTAGGTTTTCATGGAGAAATTCCTCCAAAGAAAGCATGAAAAATTTACAAAGTTTAGCTTAGTATTTATAGATAAATCTAAAGGCTTCCACCAATTGCTTCACCAAACATGGCACCAAACATGACATCAAACTGTCAGTGTCCTAGACATGCCACAAGATCACTAAGATGATTTGTGTGTGAATATTAATGAAGTTTGCGAAAAAAACTTACAATGATCGGATGTTGGATTTCAAAAATTTCTTGTATGTTGATGAAGCTCCAAGCTTTGTTGAATGAATCCAACCCAAGGGTGAGTTTCCCTATCACCTTAATCAACTCTTAATGTGCTAGCAAGCTTGATTTTGAAGCAAAATCAAAGGAGAAATGAACCCTAGGCTAACGGCATTAAGGGAGAAGGAGAGAGCTTTTGTGTTTTTGATATTTTATTTTTTAAAAACAATTACCAAAACAACTTCCAAAAAAGTTGTGTATATTTTTTCAAAAAAGAAAAAGCAAAGGCAAAGTGTGTTGGAGGGAAAAAAGCATTAAATGCTCCCAACCACTTCCATCACTCATATAGACATTTGATGTAAGTTAGTAGGCCCCACCACTTAAATTCAAAATTCAAGTGGGCTTGCTCAACACACTTCGGGCTCGGGTTCGTTTAATCCGATTAAACGAATTTTCCGTCGCGACGTAATTAAATCCAATTTAAATAAATAATAATCCCTAGAAAAATTATTACGAAAGTCGCTTGCAAATTAATCCTAAATTAATTCGTTCGCACAAATTAAAATCCAAATTTAATTCCGCATTGAAATCTTATTTTAATTAATATATCCAATATATTATTTAATCGATTAATTCCAAATTAATCGTGTTCTCTCTTCTATTCGAATTTTATCCCTGATAAATTCGCCGCAATTAATCCCAGATTAATTTTCTCTCTCATAATTAATCTCAGATTAATTCTGTTCGAGTCAAAAGTCATTGGTGAATCTTTGGGAAGCGTCCCAAGAGATCCCTGAATATGTTGGCAGTAAATCCAGTTGTCAGACTATCCGAACACGTGCGTACCCCGTACCACGTTCTTACGGATTTACAAGACATGATTAGTTTCTAGCAAAGCACCATGCCTACCCAATTCTCAAGAAATATTCAAAGAAGAATCTATAATCTGTATCAGGCGTAGTATATTAAGTATTGAGTATTACGATCCAGTATTTGATGTCACATGCTAGGCCTGGGGCTGGAATTATGTCTGCCCTGTACAAAGCATACATTATATCACTAGCAACTAGTCTCTGTAATCGGATAATCATGACCTTGTCATACTATCCCGATAGCTGTAGGATTTAAGAGTACCAGTTCTGTATCCTGCGTGATCATCATCTCCATATGACTAAAGTGACACTTCCATCTTGACATCACACCCAATACACAACGATTCTCAATAAACCTAGAATATGCGTACACAGAACCTGTTAAAGCCCCGGACGATCAAAATCAAAGTATACTGATTGTCACAAGTATTAGCGATGCAAGTCTCAAGTTAAGACCACATACACCTACCCTGATTCGGATTCCCATAGACATATAGTCATACTACCAATGAGATTCTGATGGGTCTATCCAGAGTGAAGCTGTTCCCGATCTAACGGCTAACAGGACCTCCTATCACACTTGCATAAGTATCCAATACTTAAATATATGAGAACTATGCTGTAAAGCTTCCATAACGCGCACATGTGTAATACTAGTCTATTCCATATTATCGATGTCTAGTCTCGATAATACTATAACTAGAGATATTTAATGATTAAACCGTTTGTGGATTGATACTGTCTCATATCTTATTAATCCGGAACTAATCATAAGGACTTTTATCATTTGTATATATTCAAGTAATCTAATTACAAAATGATAAAATAACAATTTCTTTTGTCACATAGTTAATTTGTACAAAAAACACAATGTCTTTTATAAATTGTGATGCTATGGGTGATAATTGTCCTACAATCTCCACTTGGCTCACAGCCAATCACTCAAGTATCTAACACCTGAACTATGTATATGACGCTCAAACTTTTGCTGAGAGATAGCTTTCGTCAGCAGATCTACAATGTTGTCATTTGAAGTGATCTTTTCGATCTTCACATCGTCACGATGAATGATCTCACGAAACAGATGGAAATATCGAAGTACATGCTTGGATCGTTGATGAGACCGCGGTTCCTTAGCCTGCGTTATAGCCCCGTTATTGTCACAATACAAAGGAACATGCTCAGATGCTAACAGAACTACCCCTAATCCAATTAGGAATTTACGGATCCAAACTGCTTCTGTTGCTGCTTCAGCTGCAACGATATATTCTGCTTCTATTGTTGAATCGGCAACAGTCTCTTGCTTGTAAGATTTCCAGCTCACTACTCCGTTGTTCAAATAAAATATGTACCCAAATTATGACTTAGAGTTGTCTTTATCGATTTGGAAACTTACGTCGGTGAACCCAGTCACCTCAAGTTCTCCATCTCTATAGACTAAGAAAGCATCCTTAGTTCGTCTAAGATACTTAAGGATGTTCTTAACCGTAATCTAGTGACCATCACCTGGATCGGTCTGATAGCGAATGCATATGCTCAAATCATATGAGACATCAGGTCGCATACATATCATGGCATACATGATCGATCCGACTGCAGAACCGAACAGAATCTGACTCATGTTATCTCTCTCATCTTGTGTTTTAGGACACATGTCCTTAGATAGAGAGACGCCATGTGACACTGGAAGAAATCCCCACTTAGATTGATCCATATTGAATTTCTTCAACACTTTGTCAATGTACGAGCTCTGGGAGAGTCCAAGTAGCTTTCTAAATCTATCTCGGTAGATCCTTATTCCCAGAATAAAGGCTTCTTCTCCCAGATCTTTCATGGATAATTTTAATGAAAGCCAAGCTTTCACCGATTGTAGTAAGGGAATGTCATTGCCAACAAGCAATACATCATCAACATAAAAGACAATGAATGTCAGTGCGCTCCCACTAACCTTATTATATACATAAGAATCATCTTCGTTTTGAATGAAATCATACACTTTTATAATCTCATCAAAACATTGATTCCAAGAACGCGATGTTTGCTTAAATCCATAAATGGATCGATTTAACTTGCAAACCTTGTTTGCATGTTTTGGCATGATAGAACCATTAGGCCGTTGCATATAAACATCCTCCAAAATATTTTCGTTAAGGAAAGCGATTTTGACATCCATCTACCATATTTCATAATCAAAATATGCAGCAATAGCAAGCATTATCCGAATAGATTTAATCATGACAACAGGTGAAAAAGTTTCGTCGTCATCGATACCATGTCGTTGATGATACCTTTTCGCTACAAGCCTAGCTTTGTACGTTTGTATGTTGCATCCATATCAATCTTCTTCTTGAAGACCCATTTAATGTCTTCTGGTGCATCAACCAGTGTCCAAACTTGGTTGGTATACATGGAATCTATTTCAGACTTCATGACACCTTGCCATAAAGTGGATTCAATACCTTGTATCGCTTCCTCATACGTGGCAGGTGTTAGACAATTATGACCCATAGCGTCACTATTTGTAAAAGACATTGTGGTTTTGTACAAATTAACTATGTAGCAATGGACATTGTATTTTATCATTTTGTAATTTGATTACTTAAATGTATAAATGATAAAAGTCCATATGATTAGTTCCGGATTATAAGATATGAGACAATATCAATCCATAACGGTTTAATCATTAAATATCCCTAGTCGTAGTATTATCGAGACTGGACATCGATAATGCGGAATAGACTAGTATTGCACTTGTGCGTGTTATGGAAGCGTAACAACATAGTTATCATATATTTAAGTATTGGATACTTATGCAAGTGTGATAGGAGGTTGTGTTTATCGATGGTACGGAAACAGCTTCGCTCTGGATAGACCCCGCAGAATCCCATTGGTAGTATGACTATGTGTCTATGGGAATCCGCATCAGGGTATGTGTATTTGGTCTTAACCTGATACTTCCATTGCTAGTACTTGTGACAATCAATACGCTTTGGTTTTGGTCGTTCAGGTCTTTAACAGGTTCTGTGTACGCCTCTTCTGGGTTTATTGAGAATCGTAGTGTATTGGGTGTGATGTCAAGATGGAAGTATCACTTCAGTCATATGGAGATGATGATCATGCAGGGATATAAAACTGGTACTCTAATTGGTTGCAACCATCAGGATAATATGACATGGTCATGATTATCCGATTAAAGAGACTAGTTGCTTGTAATCCGATATATGCTTCGTACGGGGGCAGACACTATTCCAGCCTCAGGCCTTGCATGTGACATCCGATACTAGATCGCAATACGTAATATTACGTATACTACACCTGACATAGATTATATATTCCTTTAAGAATATTTCTGGAGAATTGGGTAGGCACAGTGCTTTGCTAGAAGCCAACCATGTCTTGTAAATCGGTAAAATTGTAGTACGAGGTACGTACGTGTTCGGATAGTCCGACGACCGGATTTACTGCCAACATATCCAGGGATCTAATGGGTCGCTTCCCGAAGATTCACCGATGACGTATGATTCGAACATAATTAATCTAGGATTAATTGTGGAGAAATTATATCTTGGATAAAATACTATTTGAAGAGAGAGAACGATTAATTTGGAATTAATCGATTAAATAATATATTCAATATATTAAACGAAATTAGATTTCGACGCGGAATTAAAATTGGATTTTAAGGGCTAACGAATTGATTTAGAATTAATTCGCGAGCGACATGAATAGTAATTTTGCTAGGCATAATTATTTAATTAAATTTGATTTAATTACGTCGCAACAGAAAGTTCATTAATTCGGAATTAACGAACCCGAGCCCGGAATGTGTTTGCGGGCCCACTCGCATTTTGAATTCAAGTGCGGCCCACAAATCACATCGCAAGTCATATCACCTGTCACTTTAGT
The DNA here is from genome assembly GCA_019454045.1 of Zanthoxylum bungeanum. Classification (NCBI taxonomy): domain Eukaryota; kingdom Viridiplantae; phylum Streptophyta; class Magnoliopsida; order Sapindales; family Rutaceae; genus Zanthoxylum; species Zanthoxylum bungeanum. The sequence continues at coordinate 9,457 of SKCR01052068.1, read as the reverse complement.
GATGGAAGTCTTGTCACCTTTTTGTGATTGACAACCAGTCACTATTCATGATGGGAGTTGTTGAAGGCATTGAATGTCATTTTCCCTCCATTTTTGCTTTATGCTTTTGGATAAGCATATACCAAAAGTTGTGAAGGATTTTTTGGATAAGGTTTTTAGAAAACAAAAGAAACAAATTGAAAAACTCTCTCTCTCTCCCAATAGCTCAAAACCGTGAGCTTCATTACAAGGAAAGAAGAATTTTTTTTTTCTTTCTAATCTTGCTAGCACATTCAAGGAATCATATCAAGGTGTTAGGGAAACTAATCCCTTGAGCTTGGAATCAAAGATCAAAGCTTGGAGCATGGATTCAACATTCAAAGAGGAAGCTTGGAGACTTCTCAAATGACACATTGGCCGAAAACTTCAACAATTTTTTTTTTGTATTTGACGCATCCTAAATCCGTTCAATGTAAGTATGATTCCGCCATACTTTACTTTAGTATTCACATGATTTCATTGCTTTATATGATCTTGGAATGTCTTAGAGACCAACAGCAGGTACATCTTTTTCAATAAGATTAATATCCACATGAGATGAGATCAGAAACCCATACCTCTCAGGTTGTTTTCCGACTCTCTCTGATCTACGCGGTTCTTGTGTGTTAGAAGATTGTGGTACAGTCTTATCCTTGATGAACTTTTCGTGTTCCTTTAAGGAGTCGGTTCCAGGAATAATATCACTCTGATTTTCATCGAGTTATACTTTCCTCCCACTTACCACTGCATTTAGGAATTCCTTTTCGAGGAAAACCGCATGGAGAGCCACAAATACCTTGTTCTCTTGCGGGTTGTAGAAGTAATATCCTTTGGTTTCCCAGGATAACCTACAAATAGACACTTATCTGATTTAGGTTCTAGTTTGGTACCATCCAAACGTTTTACATATGCCCAGCATCCCTATATCTTCGGGAATGTGGAACCCGATTTCTTTCCTGTCCATATTTCATATTAAGTCTGTCCAACAGAATTTGACGAAACCTTATTCAAAATAAGTATTGCACTGTTCAATGCATATCCCCATAAGGAAATTGGTAGCTCAGTGCGACTCATCATTGACCTTACCATGTCCAACAAAGTTCGGTCTCTCCATTCAGATACAACGTTTAATTGAGGTGTTCCGGGAGGAGTCCATTGTGAAAGAATACCATACTCTTTCAAGTAATCGAGAAACTCATTGCTTAAGTATTCTCCACCACGGTCCGACCGCAATGTTTTAATGCTTTTCCGATCTGTTTTTCTACTTCGTGTCAAAACTCTTTGAATTTCTCAAAAGTTTTCAAATTGTGTCTCATAAGATACACATAACCATAACGCGATGCATCATCCGTAAAGGTTACATAGTATTCATAACCACCTCTAGCCTGGCTAGACATGGGCCCGCATACGTCACTATGAACAAGGGCTAATAATTCAATGGCACGAATACCTTTACCGCTAAACGGCATTTTAGGCATCTTGCCTAATAAACAAGATTCGCAGACGTCATTTGAATTAGGATCAAATCCGTCTAAGTATCCACTATTCGAAAGTGTGGATATAAGAGTCTTATTTATGTGTCCCAGACGACAATGCCACAAATAAGTTTCATCTGTGTTACTTAATTTAAGCCTTTTGTTTGTCATGTTATATGTTTGAGATTCATTTATATTCAAAATATAAAGACCATTATTAGCATCGGCTGTTCATATCTCAAAATCATTTTTATAAACAAAACACCCAGTGTTCCAGAATACAAAGATATACCTACATTGGGTTAAACAAGATACAGATATAATGTTTCTAGTCAAATTAGTTACATAATAAAATTCTGATAAAGTAAGTACATGCCCCGAGAGAAGATTCAAAATATAGGTCCCAATGGCCAAAACGGCGACTCTTGTCCCATTTCCAACTCGGAGGTCGATCTCTCCTGAAGCCAGTCTCCTACTAATCTGCAAATCCTGCACATCACTACATATATGAGTACCACATCCAGAATCTAAAATCCAATTTTTAAAACTAGAAGTAGACATGTTTATTTCAATAACAAACATACATGAAGCCGGTGCCTTGCCCGCCTTCACTTCCTTTATGTATGCCTTGTACTCACGACAGTCACGCTTCCAATGACCCTATTTGCCATACTGTAGGCAGACATCTTAGGATTTGTCCTTGGTCTTCCTAGAAGACTGTGATGATTTGGCCTTGCCCTTTCTTTTATTCTTCTTCACACCTCCAGAAACCTTTGGCCAAGTCTTAGCTTTCTGATATGTCGAAGTGAAGTGCGCCTCACGCTTTTTTCCCTTCAAAAGCTATTTTTCTGCCTCTTTCAGCATCGCCATCAACTCTCTAAGATTCTTTTCTTGGTTCACCATATTATAGTTCATGATTAACCCGCTCCATCTATCACGGAAAGACTGTAAGATCAAATCTATAGAAGTCTCAGCTTCAAAGGTTATGCCCAGCTGACCCAGCTGTTCGATGTCAGCAATCATTTGTGACACATGATGCTCGACAGATATACCCTCTGACATGCGAGAGCGAAAGCGCTTCTTTTGCAATTCATACTTTTGAGATCTAAGGTTAGATCTATGAAGGTCCTTCAATTTCGATATCATTTCATAGAGATCCAATCCCTTGTTTTGACGATGAAATTGAGGGCTCATTGCGGCAAGCATGACGGATTAAGCAGTTGAGTTGTCATCACTGTGAGTCTTCCAAAGCTCAAGCTCAACTGGCTGCTCAACTCCGGGCTTAGGCCCGAGAGGTCTCTCTATCAGATAGAGTAACTTCTCAGCCCCCAGGACAATCCCGAGGTTCATATCCCAGTCTAGAAAATTCACGCCGTTAAAGACATTATCGTCCATGATGATGTCCCTGTTGGGAAGCGGTCGCGAGTCCGCAACGGAAAATAAAAAATAATTATGATGCCACTATCCATTTCCCTAAGACCCATTTATTTTGATTATTCTACAAGCCTAGGCATATTACTATATATTCTAAGCATAAAAAAACTCATAAAACATGCAAAGAATATAAATCTAAACATGCTAACTATCATAAGAACTATAATTAAAATAAAGAAAGAAAAAGACTTACTTGAACCGAAGACTCCTACAGTCCTCCCTTCAATCTACAAGCTTTTCTCGAACTCAGCAAGCTCTTCCACGTTCCAAAGAGCCACCCAAGTGTGTGGCCTCCAAAGATGCACACACCAAAGCCAAAACTCAACTGCAATACTACGCCTTGACTGCACGGGTATTTTGCCCTTGGTGATAGCCTAGGAAAATACCTCAAAACTTTTAACTCGAGATTCCTCTAGTCAATTAGACTTAAAGATCCTCAAAATCAGTGGCTTACTATTAAACTTTAGAGTTGCTCACTTATATAAACCCAAGATATGAAAGGTTTTGGTGTGTAAATTTGTGAAGAATTCTTTGGGTTAATATAGTGCTCCAAAGACAACAAAATTAATTAAGAATCTGATGTGGGATAAAAGCTAATTTAATCTTAGCCATTGGACCTTAATTTAGTGGTTTAATGAGATTATAAAACCCTAATAAGAGTTTGGGACGAATTGGAATTCAAAACAAATAACAAAAAAAAATTACTATTCATGTTACTATTCACATTTATTTATTTATTCCAATTCCCAAAGTGCCCCTATCGTCATTCACCAATCTCTAAGCCACTATGAAACCTCATAAATGATCTGTTCAATAATTAAACACATTGAACCATTAATGAAAAATTCCTACAGCAATCATATATGTTGTAAAATTTATATTGTGCCTTGTTAACCATTGATTTCGACTTTCTTGTGTGTGACCTTTTGGGTTCCCATCAAGTTGGACATAAAATGAATCGTGATAATTTAATCGAACATAAATTATCCTCTAATCAGATGGTCGTTCGATTTCAATGAACAAGGTTGACATCTAACAACATGCCAAAGCCCTCAAATGAGAAGGAAAGATATATACCCATTCTGTATGCAATTTACATATGATACGGTCCCTTGCCTTACTATATCCCCATAGTTTAACCTATGGTACGGAAAATATATAACCTTATAGTCAAAGGTATGATGTTGATAATGTCATGAATCATGCTAACCCAAGAATCTCACATGATTCTTCCGCTGCGGCCACAGTCTCAAGCACTGATCACACATATCAACCCGCGAACTGGAATACTACTCTTATAAGAAAATATTATCCGAGAGAGTGGCGATTCTCTGTTGTATCTTTACAAACTTCATGTATTTCAACAAATGACTCAATCATACCCTTATGACCAGATCTTTTGAACCGGGGAAGGAGAATGTCCAAGTTATTTGGTCCACACATAAGATTGTAAAGACCTCAAGTCAAAGGACTAGTCATATAATCGATACATGAAAGTTCTCAAAGACACATGGGATAAACACTTCATGTAAAAACTTTCGGCGGTCAGTTCGATAGACACGAGCAATTCATGCATCCATGTGATACACCAAGCGGACGGATCTCCGTTAGTAGCCTATGAGATCGGCTACCCCACTTAAGGGCGGATCATATCATCATGCTAATCTCTCCGCTTTGTGAACGCCCAGATTATTCACAAAACTATGATTATGAACGTTTTTAGAGTAATGATTCTCATAATGCGTGGAAGCCATCATCTTATTACTCCAAGGGCTTTATTACAGTGTTTGATGATTTATATAATCTATGTAAGACACGTATAATAAAGATTGCCATTTTATTAATTAATAAAAATATTACAAATACATGTACATATAGCCTATCCACAAGTTGGGTATAGGGCATATCCCTAACAATCTCCCACTTGCACTATAGCCAACTAGTATGAATCTAGACACCATACTCTCAGGTGTGTCTATCATGCTTTTGTTGAGTTAGCCCTTTAGTCAGAGAATCTGCAAGATTATCTTCAGTGGGTATTTTCTCTATAATAACTTCTTTTCTCTCAAAAATCTCCCTGATGAGATGAAATTGCTTGAGTACATGCTAGGATTTCTGGTGAGACCTTGGTTCCTTTGATTGAGCAATGGCGCCCGTGTTGTCACAGTACATCGTGATGCCATTCTTTATCACGGGAAGCACTTCCAACTCCGTGATGAACTTCTTTATCCAGACTGCTTCTTTAGCTGCCTCAGATACTGCAATATACTCGGCTTCAGTGGTAGAGTCTGCTGTAGTTGACTACTTTGAGCTTTTCCAACTGAAAGCTCTGCCATTTAAAATAAACAGACACTTGTTTGTGATCTGCTGTCATCCATATCGGTCTGAAAGCTCGCATCACAGTAACCAATGACTTTCATCTCAGAACAATCTCCGTATGTCAAGAACACATCCTTAGTTTTTCTTAGGTACTTGAGGATTGTTTTGAAAGCTGCCCAGTGTTGCTCACCAGGATTTGTTTGATACCTGCTCGTTATACTAAGAGCATAAAAGACATCGGGTCTTGTACATAGCATGGCGTACATGATCGATCCTATTACTGAAGTATAAGGAATCCTACTCACCACTCTCTATCTGAAGGAGTATGTGGACATTGCTCCTTAGATAATTTGATTCCATGACAAGTAGGTAAATTACCTCTTTTGAAATCTTCCATTTTGAATCTTTTCAAAACTTTATCTATGTATGTAGATTGAGAAAGTCCTAACAACCTCTTAGATCTATTACTGTAGATCTTAATGCCGAGGATATAGACTGCTTCTCCCAAATCTTTCATGGAGAAATTCTGTGATAACCATTGCTTGGTGGCTCGTATCATGGGAATATCATTCCCGATGATTAATATGTCATCGACATATAATACGAGAAATACAACAGCATTCCCACTACCTTTCATGTAAACACAAGGCTCGTCTACATTTTTGATGAAGTCAAATTCTTTGATTGTCTCATCAAATCGTATATTCCAACTTCTGGAGGCTTGCTTGAGTCCATAAATGGATCATTTAAGCTTGCATACTTTATTATGATCATCCTTAGATGCAAACCCCTCAGGTTGTGTCATATAGGCTTCCTATACGAGGTTCCCATTAAGGAAATCTGTTTTGACATCCATCTGCCAAATCTCATAATCAAAGTGTGCAACTAGTTCCAGTAAAATTCGAATGGACTTTATCATTGCAACAGGCGAGAAGGTTTCGTTATAGTCAATTCCTTGGATTTGTCTATAACCTTTCGCTGCCAACCTAGCCTTATAGGTTTGGATGTTCCCTTCTGTATCAATTTTACGCTTGTACAGCCTATGGGTTTTATCCCTTCAGGTGCATCTACTAAGTCCCATACTTGATTCTGATACATAAAGTCTATTTCGGATTTCATGGCCTCAAACCGCTTGACTGAATCAATGTCACACATTGCTTCGTCATAACTGATGGGATCATCATTATCAATGACCTGATCATGTTCCTTATCAATATGGAAACCATATCTTTCAGGCTCATGTCTTTCCCTACCAGACCTTATAAGTTCATAACCTGGTGGTTGTTCCATCGCTGCCCTTTTGAGGGGCCTGGGGTTTAGTTATATGTTAGTTTGTTCTTCTCATACCTTATCGAGGTCAAGTCTACTCCCACTATATTTCTTGAGAATGAATTCTTTCTCTAGAAATTTAGCATTTCGTGAGACAAATGTTCTTTATTCATTTGGGACGTAGAACACGTATGCTCTTGAGTTCAAGGCATATCATACAAACTTACATTTAACTGACCTATCATCCAATTTGTTAGTTTGTTTGAGCTTAACATATGCGTCACATCCCCAAACTCTTAGATAACTAAGACTAGGACGTTTCCCATACCATAACTCATATGGTGTTTGACTAACAGTCTTGGAAGGAACTTAGTTTAGTAGTAGTGTTGCAATTTCTAAAGCAAGACCCTAAAATGAAAGAGGTAGATCCGTGTCTGGCATCATTGATCAGACCATATCTAATAATGTCTAATTTCTCCTTTCGGAGACCCCATTATGCTGTGGAGTTCCCGGAGGAGTCCACTAGGAAATAATGACATTTTCTCTAAAGTAATCTTGAAATCCGTTGCTTAAGTATTCACCACCTCAGTCAGACCTTAGTAACTTAATACTTTTATTAAGCTGGTTTTCTACTTCAGCTTTGAAGTCTTTGAATTTCTCAAAGGCTTCAGATTTATACCGCATAAGGTACACATACCCATATCACGAGTGATCATCGATAAAGGTAATGAAGTAGGAGAATCCACCTCTAGCGGTGACAGACATTGGTTCGCTTACATCAGAGTGTATGAGTTCTAATGTCTCCGCAGCACGCTGTCTTTTACCTTTGAAGGTTAATTTGGTCATTTTAACAAGAAAACAAGACTCACAAGTTCCATAAGGTTCATATTTAAAGGGTCTGAAATACCCATCCTTATGTAGCTTAGTTAATCTTATTCATTGATATGACCTAAGCGACTGTGCCATAGAAGTGATTCATTGAGATTATTTGAGTTAACATTATATATATTAGAGGTTTAACATTCTTTGTTAGTTTGTAAGACATAAATACCATTATTCAAAATACCATCTCTATATTTTATTTCATTGAAATAAATAGAACATTCATTACAACTTATTAGGCATGAAAAGCCTTTATTACATAAAGAAGAAATTGAAATGATGTTCTTTACTAGAGAAGATACATAAACACAATATTCTAAGTCTAAAACTAAATCATTCGGAAAAACTAATGAATAAGTCCACACGCGTAAGTCAACCTCCCCATGACGGAGTCTCCTACTGTTTCTCAGGCCTTGCACATTTTTATACAAGTGAGTCCCACAACCGGTGTCAAGCACCCAAGTAGAAGGTTCAAAGTTTTGATAATATAGTTCAATCATATACAACATACCTGAAGCATTGGGCTTCTTGGCCTCTTGGGCTTCCCTCGCTTCATTGGCTTTCAAGGATCTACAATCTTTCTTCCAATGACCTTTCTTTCCACAAAAGAAACATTTCTCATTTCCCTTTTTCTTCTCCACCTTACCATTGGGCTTTGGGTGATCTGGAGCTTTAGCCTTGCCTTTATTTTTCTTTGGGCCTCATGGCTTCAGGTCCGTACTCGTAAGCATGACAAAGGTTTTAAGCTCCTGTTTCAAGTCATTATCTGCTTGCTTTATCAGATTGTGCAATTCTGCTAAAGTAGCTTCTTTATCAGACAGATGAAACTGCATAATAAAGTTAGAGAATTCTTTTGGTAATGATTGAAGAATAAGATCGTGACCTATCTCATGATCCATGATGAACCCGAGGTTGGCCAATTTTTCAATATAGCCAATCATCTTAAGCACATGTCCACTAACAGATCCTTCCTTATACCTTGTTTGGAATAAGGCACATGACACTTGGAATCTCACGGTATGAACGGAAGTTGCATACAACTCCTTCAAGTGAAAGATGATGGTTTGAGCATCCAAATCTTCGTGAGCTTTCTGAAGTTTGTCCGACATAGAGCCAATCATTATGAAAACTGCTTGCTTATCATCATCGACGTGTTTCTTCCAAGCATCAAATGTATTTTGGTCAGCATCTTCTACGGGTTTAGGGGAAATGGTCTTTCAAGAACATAGAAAATATTTGCTTGTCGTAAGACAATTTTAAGGTTTCTAAACCAGTCATTGTAGTTGTCTCATTTGAGCTTATGCTCATCAAGGATGGAACAAATTGATACCTTGTTTGCCATTTGAATGTTTGTGAAATATTTTAACCCACATTTTAAGAGAGAATGTTAAAATTATGAATATGTTTTCATTAATGTTTCATAATAACATGGGCTTTTAATATTATGAAGTTGCTCCCACTCAATTGTTTTAAAATTTTAAGCAAATCGCATCAACCCCAAAATGATGGATTTCTTGTGAGCAAGGATCCCATTATCATCATTCCATAACTCCGACTAGGGCCGGTCGTTACAAAATACGATAATTAGGTAGGTTCCCAACCAATTTATGATATAAATCATAATTCCTTGATCATTGGGTTGGGCAATCAAACATGCCATAGCTTATGCTAGTCCTTGTGGACACTCTATCTTTGCCACTAAGTTATAAGACCACGCCTAAGGGTCGCTGCGTCTTATGACTCAGAAAAGTCAAACCATTGTCAATAGTACGATTTAGGGACAAATTGGTATTGGTCAGTCTGGTAAAGCCTAGTCCTGCCAAAACGGTTTAAGCTCTTTAGGTCTATACTTTACAATGGGAGGTAAATTTTAGACTTAAATTATTTTTGAGAATTTTAGCAATTTTAAGCGAATAACTGTCAAATGGATTCCTCCATTGAAAATTCCCCACAGGGAGGGTGGAGCGAACTCTCTTAAATACCCTTACCTCTTAGGCTCTTATTGCCTTGGTGACATGAATAAACAATAGATCCTCCAAATTAGTCCAACACTTTAAATA